>JACEIK010003941.1:105648-123635 GCA_018107945.1 Datura stramonium
ATAAATAAATAGTTAACACACTTTTTGAAGTATCATTTCTAAAATATACAAAATACATATTCACGTACATAGCCTATTTGATTTATCCTTCTTATTAAAACAATTTCTACTTTTACTAATTTTATACCTAGTTAATTAAATAAATTAATCTATTTACATTGTATGAAAGAGAAAGCGTAACCTTAAAATCCTTCTAACATTCCAAACCAAATAATAACAAAAGCCTTTTCGTCAATAATTTTTCGGGTTATTTGCATAAGTGTTCTTATTTGAGCCTTTGGGTTAATCCTTAATTTTTACCCCTCAAATTAGTGGTCTTTAATTTTTGCTTTTCAACACTTTTAATAATAAAGAAAATAATCAAAAATACCATTAATAGCAAAAAAAAAGTTCGCTACTTATGTCCGCTAATCCGAATGATCCATGCCCTCTAGTGAAAAATAAAATGAGTAATAAATCAAAAATAAGTACTACTAAATTGTACGACTACTATATATATATATAGCAAATAATTATAATGTGAACACCATATTTTATTTGCAGACAATTATAACGTGAACTTCAAATGTAAGTGGAAGAGCCAAGAAGTCCAAATGAAATCCATGAAGAAAGTAAGGTAAAAAAATTATGCTCAAGGCACAAGTTAGCATCAAGGTATAACTTCAGTGATATAAGTTGTGTCAAAAATAAATTTAGTGAAACAAGTTATGCTCCAAGACATAAGTTTAATGGCACAGGTTATGCCTCAAGGCACAACTTATGTCCCAAGGCATGAGTTTAATGACACAAGCTATGCCCCAAGATATAAGTTTAATGACACAAGTTAAGCCTTAAGAAGAAAAAAATATGTCTTATGTCCCAAGGCATGAGTTTAGTAACATAAGTTATGCCACGAGACATAAGTTTAATGGCACAAGTTATGCCTCAAGAAAAAAAAATTATTCCTAGATAAAAAAGAAATTATGCCTTAAGAAAAAAAAATTATGCCTCAAGAAAAAAGAAATTATGCCTCAAAGGCACAACTTATGTCTCAAAGTATGAGTTTAATAACACAAGTTATGACCGAAGGAATAAGTTTAATAGCACAAGTTATGCCTAAAGAAAAAAGAAATTATGCCTCAAGGCACAACATATGTCCCAAGGCATGATTTTAGTAACACAACTTATACCACAAGATATAAATTTAATTAAAAAAAGAATTATGCCTTAAGGAAAAAGAAATTATGTCCCAAGACATGAGTTTATTAATATAAGTTTAATGGCATAAGTTATGCCTTAATAAAAAAGAAATTATGCCTCAAGACACAACTTATGTCCTAAGGCATGAGTTTAGTAACACAAGCTAGGTCCCAAGACATAAGTTTAATCGCATAAATTATGCCCCCAGGCAAAAGAAATTATGCTTATGGCACATGTTATGCCCCAAAGTATAAGTTAGTTATGCTCCAAGGCATAAAGTTTAGTAGCACAAATTGCGCCCCAAGGCATAAGTTATACCACAAGACAAAAAGAAATTTTACCGCAAGACACAAGTTATGTCTTATAAGGCTTTAGTTTGATTTAAAAATGTTATGCCTTGGGAAGTTTTTAGCACACAAATGATGTCTTAAAGCAAATAAAATTCTCGAGATATAAGTTCAATGACACAAGTTAATTTTTTTCCATTATATGTGTTGTCTTTAATTCTGGCATGTAATTACACTCTCACGATGTTGGACATCTCTAAAATCATTGTCAAAATAATCTATTTTATCTTGTTCATTGCTATAATTTCAGAAAGTATTTTCAAAATTTTCAATACAATTAGTTTAATAGAACTTAAAAGATTTCATCATTTTTCTCAAATATAAGATAAGATGTAAATATGCAGGTAAGTTAATATGAAACGATACAATTTTTTTATTGAGAAGCAATGAAATGAATTAGAAAGGATAATAAAATTAATGAGAAGATAAGGGTAATATTATCCATAAATTATTATTTAATGAGTATTAATGGAAAAAACTAAAAACTAAACATATAAAGGGTAAAAATTAAACACCATAGCATTTCAGTGGCATTTCACGTAAAAACTTGTAATTTTCCTCTTCCCTGATACTCCATTTGTTCTTTAGGATTTTCGGCCTTTTATTTTCTTTTGTTATACTCTCTATGTTTTAAAATAAGTGGTGTTTTATCTTTTTAATTTTATTTCAAAATAAATGGTATTTTACATAATCAAGAAGACATTAATGATGTTCTGCCAATTTTACCTTAGTTAAATGGAGAGAGTTTTACATAATCAAGAAAATATTAAAGATTTACTTCTTTTTCAAGATATTTATTAGGGGTAAGTGGGTAAAAATACATTTTCTTTCTAGAGATGAGTAATTTCCTTAAGGGGTATGCCCAAGCTAAAAATATCATTTATTTTAAAACGGAGAAAGTACTTGTTTAGTTTCTTTCCGCCTTATTCTCTTTCCACCCGTTAATTTTCCCAAAAATCCCAATTTTAAAATATCAAAACAAAGTCATTTTCTATTTGTGTTTCATGTCTCTATTGGCTGAGATCCATAACAAATACCTGAGTTTCCCGCTTTGGTATTGGTACTAGGAAGCTCTTCTCTCGACACATGCAGCAAAATCCTTGAAAAGGCTTTGATTATTAGAAAAATAAATAGCCTTATCTCTTGTCTCATGGACTACAATTACTATTTGTGACTCTGAAATTTCTACCTACACACTGCTCGACTGAACCAGGTTTAATTAATCACCCACGCAAAATAATAACTGCAAAAAATACACAAATGTAACGTGAAAACCTTCTTATTCATGGGAGTCATAAAAATACGACCTATCGAATAGGATTTTATTCAACTCACGAGCTGGGTTTATATTACAACGCTGCAACCAAAGGGACTAACTCTAGTACCTCAAGCCTCACTAATTACCTCTAACTAGTGATGTGTTTCTCAACTCACACTCTAAGTTAGAAACTCACAAAAAGTTAAAACAATGAACAAAATGAAAACAAAGAAGGATCACTCTTTCTCAGAACTTGACGATTGCCTTAAAAACTTCAGATAGTTTCTTGCTCTCAATCAACAGTTTTCTCGTCTTGTGTCTTGTGAATTGTGATATAAATATCCCATTCACAAGATGCATCCAACTCTAATTCGAATTCTTTTTCCTAGTTGGACTCTTTGTTGTGCTCTCCTCTTTGGACTTGAAGTGTATTGGATAATTATCACGCATTCTTGTTATCCTTATCTCCATACACTCACTGTTGCCTTATCTCCAAGTGCACACTCCTAGTTTGAGAAGGAGTAGGTATCTATCGCATCATGTCTGTGCTTGCATAAGTTACTCATTTGGACCTGGTTCATCTTCTTGCCCTGCTACAGATCAACTTCCACTGTACCTGGTTCAATTTATCAACTTTACCAAAACTTTGTCAATTAATGTCAATCATCAGAACACTTGTATAAAAAATTCTCCCTTTTTGATGATGACAAACAAATATGCATTACCCCAAACAAACATGCATTACCCCTTTCTCCTTTTGACATCATTAAAAAATTTTAGACAAAGAACCGAAAAGGAAGACTGCATGTGCAAAAAATTACTAATCCATGGCTACTAGGCAATGCTGATTAGACAAGCCTTAAACAATACAAGTGTGAATGCAAATAATGATATGAGCCATATCAAACACATATGATTGAACACACAACAAGAAATGAATAAGATAAACCAGTATTGTACCGATCCTAATAAAATTGCATAAAATTCATAAACAAGTAAAACCATCAAGAGACAAAGGAACAAAACCTCATCCAACAACAAGGAAACTTAGCATACTAGAACAACAAGAACACAAGAAAAAGAGAGAAACAAAAGTGGCACCCAAGAGGACAGTAGGAAAAGGTCTAATACTTCTCCATTAAAGATAGAAGCTTATCAATCTCGTTATTATGCACAGTTTTCTCTGAAGAATTCTGTCTTTATGGGAGAAAATCTCAGAATAGGCAGTAGACAGGTCATTCTTGAGCTGAGCATTTTCCCTCTCCAGTTCAGCCACCATAGCATTAGCATTTTATAGGTCAAGCAGCATCTGACTCACAAGGCCTTTCCCTTTTGAACTTGGTACAGATTGCAGCAACTCACACTCCTCCAAAGTCTTCTCGTCAAACATGTCCATCTTAGATCTAACTTTCCCAACGAACAGTGGAATGCGATGTGCTTCAAACACCTTGGTCAAAAAAGAACCCGTAAGCCAACTCATGAGAACCCCTTGTTGGATTAATCACCTTGTCCATATGATGGAGCATAATCAAGGGAAGATTTACCTTTTATTGTCTATCAATAGCTCCCATTATCCCAAAATCACGATGAGACGTCTAATGACGACTCTCTATTCGTGGTAGGAGACACTTGTTAACCAACTCAAAAAGGAGCTTGTGATTAGGATCCATCTCCCCTTTAAGCACTTGCCTAGGTCCACTGGTGACTCTCCCATGAGTGAGCTTGGTAGCGAGAGTGCCATCCTTAGGCCTGGAGATATCATAATCAGCATAACCCTAAAAAAGAACCTGCAAAATGTCACTCAGAACCCTCTCATTCAGAGTGAACTCAACACCATTTACCTTGTACATAACTTCCCCATCCTTCTTGATTTCCAGATTCGTGTAAAAATCTACCACTTCTCTCTTATGAACCATGGGAAGAGCACATAGAAATAGATGGATCCAGCCTTGGAACAAATCAGCCTGGTCATCCCTGGGTCTGAAGCCACAAACCTATCAATGACCCTGCCTTTCAATACCCTTTGACACCCAAAGTAATTCTCCTTCCCCAAGGAATTGAACCTGGCTATGTTCTTGCTCTGGGAGGCTTCAGGGGGAGTGGGTTTAGAACAAAAAGGCCCAGGATTTTGCTTCTTGGGAGCTGGTTCCTTAGAAGCAGGACCAACTTCCTCACTGCTACTATCAACCTCTACAGCCTCTGGGTGATATTCATCCTTAGTGTTCTTCTTAGAGAGCTAATTCCTTTTCTTGGTAGCAGTGACTCTCTCCACTTCTTTGAGAAAAGCTCCCTTGGTTCTTCATTGTGGGGGAGGAACGGATTTCACAGCTATGTGTTTTCTTGCAGACGAAGTCCGCCTTGTCTTAAGGCGTGCCCATCTAGTACTCAAGGGGACATCATCATCATCATCATCATCATCATCAACCCTTTCTATGACTGGGACCTTCGAGGAACTAACTTTTCCCTTACTTTGGCAGGGTTAGGCACAAGAAACTTAGCACCACCTAACTAAGAGTTAGGGGTAATGCTAGGGTCCCCAGGTCTTCGAGTTTCAGAGTTGTTCTTGCATTGTCAAGAAAGAGAAAGAATGAAATGGAGGCTTGATAGAAAATGATGAGGAATCTTGGAACTATAAGTAGCCACCAGGAGGAGATGGAAAGATTGTGGAATTAATATGGATGGGACGTAGGATTAATAGACCAAGTTCAAGAATGACGGTTGTCAAGCGTTAGGCGGGAAGTGGAATTAGTGGGATACATTTTGCCACCCATTTTATTTGGGCTTACAGATCATATTTAATCTCACCATATGCCATGAAAGAGTGGATTAGTTTCATTTGGATAGTGGTTGTTACTGTATCTATAAATCAACACATATATTCGGGAAGGGAAACATACCACTGTTTTTGTAGAGGGACCAGGTTCCTCTTGTATTTCTTTCAAGTGTTGTCCAATTTGCAACAGTTCAGAGACTAGTGGATACATCATTAATGCCAACACTCCTATTGTAACTTTCCTGAGGTGTGATCCTATTAATAGGAATAAAACTAAATTAGAATTCAGTATACAAAATAGCTAAGGGCGTAAAAATAAACTCTTTTCTAGTCAAAAGTGGGAAAGAGAGAGATGCACAGATTCAATTAATCTTGATGAGTACAAGATCCACACGAATTTTCTCATAGTACTCTCGTCCCAAGGCCTTGGTAAAGATATCTTCCACCTGGTCCTCAGTTTTGCAGAACTTCATCAAAATATTCCCCTTTTCCACATTGTCTCTTAGAAAGTGGTGGCGCACATCGATGTGCTTGGTCCTTTTGTGATGAACCGGGTTCTTTTCCATATTGGTAGCACTGATGTTGTTACACATGATAAGAATTCTATCCATTTTGATCCCATAGTCTTCCAATTACTTCTTGATCAACAACACTTGAGCACAATAGGAGGCAACAATGACATACTCAGCTTCTGCTGTAGACAAGGCCACTAAATGTTTCTTTTTGGTTGCACAAGAGATCAAACAAGGCACCAAGAAGTGTGTCATGCCCGATGTGCTATTCCTATCCAACAAGAATCCAACATAGTATGCATCTACATACCCAACAAGCTTGAATAAATCATTGACAGGATACCACAAAACCAAGTCCATTAAGCCTTTAAGATACCTCAGAATACGTTTTACAACCTTCATATGGGATTTCTTTGGATTTGACTAGAACCTTGCACATAAACCCACACTGAACACTATGTCAGGTCTGCTAGTTGTTAGATACAGAAGTGAACCAATCATTTTCCTGTATTTTTTCTCCTCAACCTTTGAACCAGGTTCATCAATATCCATCCTGATGGTGGTTGCAATTGGGGTGTCATTAGTATTGGAATTTTCCATCTCATACTTGGTCAGCAGTTCCTTGATGTATTTTTACTGGTGAATTGAAGTTCTTTCCTTTGACTGGTTTATCTGTAACCCCAAAAAATAGTTCAATTCTCTCATCATGCTCATCTCAAACTCATTACTCATGAGCATAGAAAACTCACTACATAGAGCTCGATTAGTGGCTCTAAATATGATATCGTCAATATAGAACTACACAATGAGTATGTCTTTTCCCCTTTTTTCTGAGGAATGGAGTCTTGTCTATCTTCCCCCTATTGTATCCACTTTCCAAGAGAAAGCTTGAGAGATTTTCATACCATGCCCTAGGAGTTTGTTTAAGCCCATACAAGGCCTTGTTCAGTTTGTGTACATGATCTGGATATTCATGATACTCAAAACCTGGGGGCTTCTTCACATACACTTCTTCCTATAGAAAACCATTTAGAAAATCACTCTTCACATTCATCTGAAATAGTTTCAAACTCATGTATGTGGCATAGGCAATGAGTATTTCGATTTCTTCCAACCTAGTCACAGGGGAAAAGGTCTCATCATAATCTATTCCCTCTTCCTAGTTGTACCCTTGGACTACCAATCTAGCTTTATTTCTGACAATGGTCCGCTGATCATCAAGCTTGTTCCGGAAGATCCACCTAGTTCTTATAACTGTTTTGTCTTCTAGATGAGGAACCGAGTTCTATACCTTACTGCGTTTAAAGTGCTCCAGTTCCTCCTACACAACAATGATCCAATCTGTATCTAGCAAGGCCTCTTTGACATTTTTTGGATCAATCATGGATAGATATGCTGAAAATGCACATATGTTCCTCAGCCTAGACCTGGTCTATATCCCAGAGTCCAATAGAGATAGTACGTTCTACACTGGATGTGAACTTTTATGCGTCTAGTTTCTTGCTTGTGTCTCTTGGCGATTGGCTTCATATGATGAACTAGGCCTTTCTTCTTGAGGATTCTGAGTGGTCATGAGATCTAGTTCCTTTGCAGTATCATACGATACCTCATCTGATGCAGTACTTTGCTCATTCAATGTCCTGGAGGTGTCCTGACGTTCAGATTGAGTGCTCTCAACGTATGTGCCTGGTTCCCCCTCAGAGTTCATAGTTGGTGCCATGCCAATCTCCTCTATTTCCTCCTGAGTACTCACCATGTCCACTTCCTTTTGTTCATCAAAGATTACATGTATGTTTTCCTCCACATAGTTTGTTCTCTTGTTCGAGACTTTGTAAGCCTTGCTGTGTGATGAATATCCCAGGAAGATTCCTTCATCACTCTTGGCATTAAATTTTTCCAATGGATCCTTGACATTGTTGTGAATAAAGCACTTACAACCAAATGCTCTCAGATGAGCCAAATTTGGCTTTCTTCCCTTCAACAGTTCATAGGGAGTTTTGTCTAGCCGTGGTCTAGTCATACACCTGTTAATCAAGTAACATGTAGTGTTAATTGCTTCACCCCAGTATCCTTGAGGTAGTCCACTAGCTATCAACATAGTTCTAGCCATATCCTCCAAGGTTCTGTTCTTCCTTTCAACTGCTCCATTTTATTGTGGAGATATAGGGGTTGAGAAGTTGTGATCGATACTTGCATCTGCACAATATTCAAGAAATTTTGAGTTTTCAAACTCAGTTTCATGATCTGACCTGATCATTACCAATTCACTGTTAAGCTTCTTCTGCACTATCTTGGCAAATATGGAGAATACATCAAATGTTTCATCTTTAGATGCCAAGAACAGTGTCTAGGTGAACCTGGTATAATCATCCATAGTGACAAATACATATCTCTTGCCTCCCCTATTTGTGACTCTCACGGGACCACACAGATCCATGTGAATGAGTTGTAGGCACCTGGTGCTACTGACTACCTTCTTTGTCTTAAAAGTAAACATCACATGCTTTCCTTTTGCACAAGCATCACACACTAGGCTGTCTTTTGAACTTTGTTTGAGGCATACCAAGTACCAATTCTTTACCAACAAGATTGTTCATATGTTAAAATCTACCATGACCCATACATTTGTGCTAGAGTAAGGAGCTATCCACCAGTGCACTTAGACATGAGAGATCTTCTCGTATGGGATCTATAATATTATCCTTGTACACATTTTTGTGTCTCTGTCCTTTGAGAACCAGGTTTCCTGTTTTCAAGATGGTAATCTTACAATCTACTGAAGTGAATAGGACTGAGTTTCCTTTGTCACACAATTGGATCTCCCAACTTTTCCTATTCCAGTGATTTCACCTTTCTTTCCGTTACCAAAGGCCACATTTCCGCCTTTGTGATTGGTGAATGAAAGGAAATTTTCCACTACTCTTGTTATATAACTCAAAACATGCACTGTCTATGTACTAGGTTCCTTTTCTTACTCTCACTTTCACCTACACATATAGTATAGGATAGATTTGGGTACCCAGACAATCTTGGGTCATTTTTTATTTTTTAATGGATGAATTAGATCTCTTTTGGTCCAATGTGGCAAGATAGTATTCCTATTGATTTTCAATTTTCCATAATTGAATTTGAGTTTTGTGAACCTTGACCTAGGTCTTGCATATTTAAAGTTTTTCAGTGTGGCGTTTTGCTTAATTATACATTGTTCCTGATAATGACCTATCACACCACTGTGAGAGCAGAAAACATGATGCAATTGAGTCCATGCTCATAGGAGTATGTTCCATTCTTGTATCCTATTCCTTGTTTTTTGTTAGAGTGGTTTCATGCATAGAGATTAGAAGTTCAGAAGACCTGGTCTATTTTAAGGTTTTTCCCAATTTAGCTTTGGTTTTATCTAGAATCTTTTTAAGTTTTGAATCTCAGTGCTCAAGGATTGTGACTCTAGATTGAGCTTTTTGATAGTTTCTCCTTTTTCATGATTTTCCTTGAGGAGCCTTTCACACTCCTCTGCCATTTGTAACAATTCTCTTTTCTCTTCCTCAAGTTTCTATTATCAAATTTAAGAGATGCAAATGCATTTATAATTTTTTCTTTTTTCATGGAAAAGTGTTATATTCATCTATGAGAACAAGGGACAATGATGCAAGATTCTTTTGAGAATAGGTTCTTATTTCTTATTTGAGTTTTAAGAAGCTTACCTCATTTTTGTCATCTTCGCTGTCTGAGTCTACCTCAGCCATCAGAGCCAACACATCTTCATCATCCAAGTCATCCATGGATAAGAGAGAGTAGTCATCTTGTTCAGTAGCAGCTTCAAATTCATCACTAGAGGAATCTCCCATAGCAACTAGAGCTTGCTTCACCACACTATTTTCTTCTTTTATGGTGAGTCTTCTATTGAAAATATGAATCTGATCCTTCTTTCCTTCCTTGGATTTCTCAATTAGGTTACGCTTGTTCTAACTCCCATTGAGAACATTCCTTCATGAAATGACCAAGTTCACCATACTTGTGGTAGATAATATCTAGAAGATTTTTGTCAATGGACTTTGATACATTCTTCTTCTGAGTGTTAAAACCTTTCTTCATGATTAATTGAAATCTTCGAGTCAGCAAGGCCATGTTGTCATCCTCAATAGTAGACTTGAGAACCAGGTTCTTTTCCTTGTGAGAACTAGTCAGCTCCCTTTCTTGAGACTTCTTGAGTTCATAAGTCTTTAGGTTCCCAATCAAGTCATTCATGATCAACATATCAAGATCTCTTGCCTCAGAAATAACTTTTACTTTGCTTTCCCAGGATTCAGATAGTACACTTAGAATCTTCCTTACAGCCTTGCTTGTGGGAATAGTCTCACCAGGAGAATACATCTCATTCAAAATATAGGAGAACCTGATATACATATCATGAATAGATTTACCCTCTTTCATCATGAATAGTTCATACTAACGATTTTTAGCATATCGATCTTAGACTTCTTCACCTGATTAGTTCTTTCATGAGCAGTCTAGAGAGCATCCCAAATTTCATTTGCACTAGTGCATGATGAAACTTGATTATATTCGTTAGGACCAATTCTACAGACCAAAATCTTCTTAGCTTTTGCATTGATCTCGACGGCCAGTTTCTCTTCCTTTATATACTCCAATCTGCCTTTTGAAATTTGAGTTTTTCCATCCTCAACCTGTTTCATTGTAATAGTAGGTCCATCCAAGATGACATTTCACAAGTTGTGATCTTCGCCTATTAGAAAATCCATCATGCAATTTTTCCACCAGCCGTGTAGTGACCATTGAACAATGGTGGTCTGTTAGTTGATTGTCCCTCCTAAACTGTTGGTGGTGCAGCCATAGTTTATTTTTTTAAGGTGTAATCTTTTATAGAAAAATTCCACTCTGATACCAATTGAAATTTCTACCTACACACTGCTAGATTGAACCAGGTTCAAATAATCACAGACACAAAACAACAACTGTAAAGAACACTGATGAGTTGGAAATTTACCAACTCATTAGGCTCCTAAGCATGAGTTTTTGCTTAGCTTTTAAGTCATTTATGTGAATTTTATGCTCTTTCTCTTTGATTCTTTGTATGTACTTCAGGGGAGTAGAGAAAGCATGAAATCGAGAAAAATGCATGAGGTTTGAGATAAAATTTGATGAGTTAGCATATGAAGGAAAGGAGCCAAAGATAAGGGAAGATTTATGCTCAAAAAGAGGTGTAAGGACATGCTTTGAATCGGCTAAACGCAGATTCGGAAGGGAAAAATGCAGGCAGAACGCCGGAGCTACTACTCTAGACCGGCTGCTCACAAGCGTTATGTAGTTGGCCACCGGCGAACTGTCGGCCCGTCGCCCGGTTCAGTCACTGGCTCACCTACCAGTTCACTGTTTCCATTTGGCAAACAACCAGTGCTCCACAGATTTGGACTGGTGAAATGCCGGTGCTTCGCAAGTGAGGCCGTCTTTAGAAGGGTAAAAGTGTCCAAAAAGGTCCCAAAGCATCTAGAAGCACCAAGGGCATTTGGGAAAAGTTGTGCAGAAAGTACAGATATTTACATAACTCTCATTATACACCAATGACTTATACATCTATACGGATTCATCCTTCACACACCTTTCACCATAGAATTATAGAGTTAGAAAGTACTTTCTTTTTCTTTTTCTTTAACCCATTTTGGAGGAATTCCACTATTGTTGTAAGACCTTGTGAAGCAAATTTGTGAATCAAATATGATGATTGTTGAGGGGAATCCTCTTGGTATCTTCTCTCTCTCTTTAAATATGCATAACTAATTTGCTAACTAGGGGTGTGTTCATGGTGGGTTTTTTAAAATTGAATGGGTATTGATAAACTTCTCTTGGATTCTTATTGTAAGTATAAATCTATTATCTTCTTCCAAGTTTTACTTGTTAAAATTGATGGTTGCAAACATGAATTGTGCTTTACTTTTCTTGCTTTTGCTTGATAGAGAAAGGTGAGAATTGGGTGAGAAGATAATAGTGAGGATTTGGAGTATTGGTGTGAGGGATTGATCTAGAGATAGTCAAATCCCACATTTTTCACTCCATTAAAGGTCAAGGCTAGAGATAACTTAGCCCTTCTTCAAGCTTTTGTGGTTGATAACTTGAATTGACTTTGGAATTTGAGAAAACCCAAGGCATAAATATTCTTGTGGTTAAAAAAATAAGAGAATGTGAATTACTCACTGCTATCTATGCTTATTTTGAGTCTACAACATTGAAGAAAATCCCGATTTAGTTGTGAACTCATCAATAGCATATCCCTAGCCATCTCACTTGTGATTGCAACAATTGAAACTCCCTCCACTTAGTTTTAAATTTAGAATTGGATGCTATTTTCCCTTTTTCTCCAATTTACTTTTCAAATGTTGAACAACAATGCGTTTTAATTTGAGTTAGTTTATAAATTTTGGACTATCAACTTAATTTTCTATGGGATTCGACCCCAACACCCGTCAGATTATATGTTTTGATACAATGATCGTTTACATTTTATCTAAACAAGGAGTGTATTTGAGTGTTATCAAACACATAGATGTAACGTGCAAAAACCTCCTTACTTAAGAGAGTCACAAAAATACAACCTATCAGATAGGATTTTATCCAACTCACGAGCGAATTTTAGATTACAACTCTGCAATCAAAGGGACTAATTCTAGTACCTCAAGACTCACTAATTACCTCTAACTAGTGACGCATTTCTTAACTCACACTCCGAGTTAGAAACTCAAAAAAAGTTAAAATAATGCACAAACTGAAAACAGAGAAGGATCACTCTTTCTTAGAACTTAACAATTGCCTTGAAAACTTCATATAGTTTCTTGCTCTCAATCATCAGTATTCTCGTCTTGTGTCTTGTGATAGAAACATCCCATCCACAAGATGCGTCTAACTCTAAGTTGAATTATTTTTCCTATTTGGACTTTGTTTTGTGTCCTCTTTGGACTTGAAGTGTATTAGATAAAGTATCACACATTCCTGGCATCTTTATCTCCATATAATCACTATTGCTTATCTCCAAGTGCACACTCCCAGTTTGAGTAAGAGTAGGTATTTATCGCATTATGCATGTACTTGCATTAGTTACTTAATTAGACTTGGTTCATCTTCTTGCCCTGCTACAGACTAACTTCCACTATACCTGGTTCACTTTATTCAACTTTACAAAAAATTTGTCACTTATTGTCAATCATTAAAATACTTGTACAACAGATTCGTATATTTAGATAATCCTTGGCTTTTATTTCTAACACACACACACACACACACACACACACACACACACANACACACACACACACACACACACACACACACACACACATATATATATATATATATCATTTTGAGTTAGATGTCATGTTCTAAGTTAAAATGAATTCCAGTAGACATTGGTATATAATTATTTTGAGAAAGCCTGTTAATGTGAGAAAATCAGGCCACGTATATTTTTATCTTATACACATTCCTCCTGCTAACTAAATTAACAGGTCTACAACATACCTTTATGGTGATCGATCCTATGCTTTATATGAATAGGGAAATCATATCTCAGGCCTGTTTGGATACGAAATTTATGAAAGTTTAATTAGATATCATGTCTTCCAAAAGCAATATGATTTTGAATCGCTTTAGGATTAATTACTCCATTTAGGTGTAAATCATTTTGTTATTTAATTTTTGGTATGTAATAACACTACACATATAGTGAAAATGAAAGATTGTTTGGGATAGGAAATACTTTGCTACTATGTGCTATTTGGTTCACTTATTTGTCTTTTTGAATCTTTTTTTAGAAGCATGTTTGTACTTAACTTCAAAGTATTAGTATCCCTATATTTATAGAAAATAACTAATCAATGGATCTGAAGCTCAATGCGTGAAGCAGAGCTCAAGTGGAATCATCAATCCAAGAGGGGCCAGGTACGTTTAAGGGAATGATAAAAAAGACA
Organism: Datura stramonium; assembly: GCA_018107945.1. Classification (NCBI taxonomy): domain Eukaryota; kingdom Viridiplantae; phylum Streptophyta; class Magnoliopsida; order Solanales; family Solanaceae; genus Datura; species Datura stramonium. Next base: position 119,694 of record JACEIK010003941.1, read on the forward strand.
GACTATAACTGACTTCCTGTACGAAGTAAAAATATAGCTTTATAAAAATAAAATAATTCATCACTCCCTTCTATTCTAATTGTATATGTAACTCTTTTAAAAATCTCAAAGACCTGACAGCTTTTATTATTATGTACTTCAACAATTGCCTCTTTTTCTTGAAAAATTAAAGTGGTGCTTCTTTTAATTAAGACGCGTTATTAGGACTCCATTCTCATCCTCCTTTACCAGGCTAATCTCCTCTTCCCTAATGTTGCCTTATTTTTTATCCCCTGCCAAGATAAATATCGATTATGAGATTTGTTTGGTTGGTTTTTCATGTTTCTCTATTTCAAGTATGTTGAATTTCTACCGTATTTTAGATCTATTTCCGCACTATCATGCTTTAGGTTGGCATATCAGGAATAATTGCTCTGAAACAAATTCAGATTTGATAATTTTATTTATAATAGGTAGTTTGAATTCAAAATATGTAACTATCTTTTTCCCTTTCTAATATATTTGATCCTTTAGTTTGACTTTTTAGTATGATACCTGATATTTCGGTCTGTACAGTGAGTGATTCTGTCATGTAGTATTTGTGTTCCTTCACTTTAGACAAGCGAAGTTGTCATGACTTTTAGGTAATTGCTATCCAATTTAGAGAGCACGACTATGTTAAGTTATACAACAAATTCCTAGAAATCACTTAATGGAACTTCTTCATAAAACTTCGTAGTCTACATCAGAAGACTATGTTACTAGAAAATATATAAATAAGTCAATGCAAAAGAGCTTTAGCAGCCAACCAAAAAGAGGAGCAAAAAATCATGAATTCTATTTAGAATTCCCCATGGGGAGTATTATCGCATACGCTGAGGAGGCTGAGGAACACATAATACTTCTCTATTTAAACCACTTAATTTTTTTATTTTTTTCTTTATGATTCTAAAAAAATAGGCAATTCATTGCTTTCCTGTGAGGTAGGCGTTATTGGTTATTATATTATTAATATTTGTTATTTAAATTTGTCTAATTCATTTGTTTAAGTGCATCACTTAATGGTTAATTCTCGTGTTAAACTCCTTTTTTCAGATATTAATAATCGCTCATTGATTTTCGGTTCTCTCCTTCAACTATTGTGAGCAAAGCTAACATCACAACGTTTGCTCTTTCTAATTTCAACCGTTCTTCTTTGGATTTATAAATTTATTTTGCTGAGATAATTCACTTACTTTTTGTTGTAGGGTTGCATAATTTTCTATGCCCTTTTGTATTCTGATTATTTATATCTTCGCAGAAGAGATGTGGAAGTATGCAGAATGAGGGACCTCTAACTTTGAAACTTTCGATGGTTTTTTTATTCATGAGGTAATATTTTCTATTAATAATAGTACTGCTTTTGTTATCATATAGTTGGATTTTTGAATAATGAGGAAAAAATTAAAATTAATACTTTAAAAATAGATGTATTACGAGCATGCACTGTGAACTTGATGTTATTTCATAAAGCTTAACTAATTGGAGAGGGCCTATAGAGATGTGGCTATAGGAAAAACAAGGGCCTACATCGGTAATTCCGGAAATTACATTGGACGATTTATATATTTTATTTTGTATAATGCTTTTTGGAGTAAATTTGTAGTGCTCGCTAAATAAAAAAACAAATTCGATATTTTACAATTATTAATTTTCATGTATATGTGTGGTCTAAGTATTTGATTTTGTTTATTCTAATTTCAATTACTCTCTTGGTATTTTTTCTACATATCTCATATAGATACTTCTTTGATTAAGTTATTATTGAGGCATCGAACATACTAAAAGTTTGATTGTATCTAATCATGAGACTTCTTAATTTTAGAGAAAAAGACTAGAAAAAAATAAAATTGACAACCCCTATGTTGTTATGGGTGAAATAAGTCAGAAACACCCTTCTTGCCTAGGTTGTTGTAAGTAAGGTATTGTGTGAGTGTTAGTGAAAGTAAAGTTGAGGAATAGTCTGTGTACTGGAAATAGGAGCTGCTACTTATGGGGAACCACTGCAGCATGGGAAAAATCACTCCGGCGAGACCATTATCACTGTCGAAGGCCCGCCGTAATGGACCAGGAGGAATACCATCGGATCCACTGTGGCGACGTCTTGGGCACTATAGCGGGTCCGCTGTAGTAAAAATATGACCGTTGCAGCAGATGACGGGAGGCAGTAAATGGGTTTAAAGTGGGATTACGGGGATTTTACCCCATAATCCTAAGGCACGAAGTTTGAGAGATCTGATGAAAATTTTCAAGGGCTAGAGCAATTTCTTATTCCAAGACTTTGAACGTTCGGAGGCATGGAAAAAAGGCAAAGCTCCTATGGAGTAGCTGCATATTTCAGTTCTGCGATCCAGGTAGGTTATGTTACCTTTGTGTTAGATTATAATAAGTGAATTATATACGTGTGTACTATTAATGTATAATCGATGAGGGTACAGGGATCATAAAATATGATGACTTGATGAAATACTTAAAGTGGCATAACTATGAAATAGGAGGATTAATCCTAGGTATGAGAACATATGGGAAAGTAAAACCCAATTTGATGATTAATAATGGGGGAAGGGGGTGCACTAATGTGATATTCTTGACAAGTACTCTTGATTGGAAATTCTTGATAATGTGTCCTTAATGTTTTAATCTTGGTAGTGGAGTCCTAAGGTCATATTTATGATAGCAGGTGTTGATGACATGTGATTGTAATTGTTCTTGATGGTATATTTGATAGTATAAATCATGAATATATCTTTGTGCATGGGTTGTATAAAAGGAGAGGAACAAGAATGAAGCAAGGTGAATAAACCCAATGGGGTTATGTGAAATTATTGGTTCCCTTTTATATGCCATGAATAAGAAGGTGAATTGATGATGTAATTAACTAGCTTAGAATGAATCTGAGGTAAGGAAAGAACAAGTAATTATAAATATTCATAGTTAACTAGGTTGAGTGATTCATACTCGATTTTATCTAATTAATCTTATGTATTGATGAATTGACTTGAAAAAAATTGAAAATACTAATAGGGCGAAGGTTGAACCGAATAGACTACCTTAAGATGGAAAGTCACATAATTAAGGTGTTAAATAAGGTTGAAAGAACCTGAATGAATAATAGTTCCCTAGGTAATAAGAGGGCTGGAAAATTTAGCATGGAGAATTGTGAATAATATATTTGTGATGGTTTGATTGTGAATTTTGATTGAAGTGGGACTACGTTTTTAACAAATGATAACTAATACATTAATAAGTAACGGTATAAGAAGAATCACTTCTAAAACTAGATAATTGGTAAATGTGGTGAGCTGTGGGTGTAGCTAATAGGTCTTCTGCCTTGATCGTATGGAATAATGTTGATATCTTATATGATTTTAGATAAGGTTTGAGAAGCTCAAAGCGATAATTTTCATAGTGAGAGTTAAGGATAATTGAGATAAACAATGTATGCCTATGTGGTGTCATATGTGTTGACCTAATGAAATACTTGATGAACTGTGTTGATGATTGTTGATTTATACACCTTGTTGAGTGGTCACCTAGGTCGACTAAGTGAAATTGCATGATAAATATGTTGCTTATTGTTGATTCATTATTTCTTTCTAAATGGTCACATGAGCTGACAAAGGATAAGGTATGAACGTTATGCTGAGGATCTGTGGTTGATAAATGGGTTTGCCTGAGTTTTCATACGACTTGACTGGTTGATATCATGTTGCATATGTTGATGGGTGAGGGATAATAGGTTCTTATCCTATGGTGAACGTTAATGAGATTACTAGTATACCTTACCTTGAGCGAGAGGCTGGTATCCAGGTGAGCATCCAAACAAAAGGTACGCTCATTACTTTTATCTCGATTTTTGTTGAATTTCTTTCGATTTTTAGCATGAAGTATGAGTAAACCATAGCCTAGGTAGAAATTGAACTC
>JACEIK010003942.1:50140-147937 GCA_018107945.1 Datura stramonium
ATTGTGAACCATGCTTTTATTAGTATCAATTATAAATTTATAATGAAGATTAAATGAAATCTCAATGGAATATATAAATAGCTTCAAGCCTTCAGCAATTAGCACTTAGAAGTTTAGTACTATTGCCTTTGCTTCACGCTTCAGCCTTTGGCCTTCTATAGTTCAGCACTACAGGGCGCAATTATGCTTCAATACTCAACAGTTAACTACTTCTGCACTGCTAAAGTTCAGCAGTGGTCACTGGTCAGTGGACTGCTTTAGCAGTAATCAGTTCATTGCTTCAGGCCTTCAGCAGTTAGAACTTTAGCTGTTTACAAGGCAACAAAAGCTGATATGAAACTGCAGTTCAAATGAGCATCAAATCACTATCAATATCAAGAGAGCATAAAACCAATTGCAAGGTAACAACTATAAACGCTGAATAGCTATCTCATTAGTCATTTCTCATTACAACACTAAAAGAAACACAAATATCTTAAAATTCATCTCCAAATAGAAAACATTCAGAGTCACAAAGTACATCTCAGATCCATCATCAAACACAATACTAGCAATCACATATTAAGTCCTAAAATTACTAAAATATTAAATTCAGCCATAAGCTTAAAGACTAAGGCGACTCTCTTAGAGACGACACTCAAGACACCTCTCAATATGCTTTCACAAGTTTCTTGTGCCATTCTTTTTTGGATGAAAAGTAAAGATCACACCGTATGTCAAGCACCTTATTTAACGTCCTTCTTCATTGTTTTGAACAAGGACAAAGTGTTTACAAACAAGTGAGAAAGCTTTAGAAGGCGTGATTGAACTTGAATGTTGAACCTAATAAAAAGTAAGATAAAATTAAAAATTAGAATACAAGTGTACGTGGTCGTAATAAAGTGGCTCTTGCGAGCCGGATGGTCAAACCCACAGGGACATGACTTAAGAGAATATCTAACTTTAAGAAGTACTATTAATTTTCACAAGTGCGGGTGTATTCAAGATTTTGTTTTTTGTTTGTAAAAATCTAAAATGATCACAAATTGGTTGTAAACAATAATTGGGAAAACTCCAGGATCCAGGCCGTCATTTTGCATAGCAATAGTTCATATTGGTTAATATTCTTATCATTCTTGTAGATTTATGGGGTTAATTGATATGATTATGTTCCTTTAAACCTCTACACTTTTGCTCAAATTGACCTCACAACTACATTGTTGAGTGGTGATGTGAAAACCCAATTCTAACGCATTTAGCTACCATCCCATCTCATAACCAAGTGCGGTGTGTTAGGTATATTTCTATCATAAATGCAAATCAATTTCAGAAACAAGATCACACTCCTTACATTCCACATTCTATTCTAGGGTTTACCCTTTTGAGTGTGCACTAGAATTCAATATATATTTTAGTTATTAAAATAGTTTAAATAAAAATGTAAGAACAAGCAATAATGATAAACACTTAACCAACGCAAAATTAATCTATACAATCATGTTTGTGGCCTCAACCCTAGAATGAGGGTTTTAGCTAGTCATTGTCTTACAAGAATTAACCATCTTATAATTTATGTCGAAAAAAATGAATGGAAAAACGGAAAAGAAAAAAACTCTAAAAAGTTGCCCTCCGGTCGTTCTCGTTCCAGTCCTCCCTCTCTCAAAATGTTTTGTGATAGTTAAAAAATATCCTAAGTGTTATATTTATAGGAGGAGTGAATTTTGGTCGAAGTAATTCACCTCCACATCACATTGATGGGCACGCCAAATTGCCTCTACACAAACTAGTCGCGGTAGCTCACTGGATAAGAATTGTTGGAGCAGTAAGGTCTTGGCGTGGCACGGGTCTCGTCGCGCAAGGCGCCTGGCATGGCACGACACCATCATAGTAGCGCACTGGATAAGTAGGCGATGGCACACAATAGCCCGGTGTGGCACTCTCTTCAACACACCAAAGTATTGGCATGGCATGGCATTAACGCTCAAGGCATGCTGACGTGATACGACCATGAATGCGGCAGCTAGGTAGTTGTAACACCCCAAAAGTGCCTAAGACTAGACCATTGATATGGAGTATGAACCAACAGAAAAGTTGGAATATTCCCTCAGAAAGATTCACAGTATTACTTGTGATGGTGTGGTACAAATCATACCAAGACACGTGAAAAGAAGAATCACCACGAACGGTGGTATGATGGTATGAATCATTGTTTCAGTTGTGAGTTGAGATAATGTAACGCCTCGCTTTTGGACTAAGTTTGAAATCATTATAGTTATGTGGATAGATTCACACCGGATGAATTTTATGGAAAACAAGTTGTTAAGATCAATTCTTAAGTATGGAAAGTGCATTGGATACAAATTAAGGTCATAAGAAACCTCTAGCATAGAGTTGAGTTTAGAGTTGTCCAACCGATTGAGTCTTCATATAAGTTCTTAAAAGGGTCAACTTTAAAAGACCATAACTCCCATTTTACTAAGTGTTTTTGGGTGGTCCAACACATCTAATTGGAGCCTTTGAGTCTTCTTTCTAATGTTTCTAACCATGCATAAATAAGAGTTTGGAGTAAAATGTTAGGTGCGGTTTAGTGAAGCACTGTCAGGTTTGACGGACAAAGGATAAGCCCAGCCATCACGAGTCATGGTACGATTCATGGTATCAAGGTACCAATCATACTGCGCATCCGTAGTAAGAGTTTCAGCAAGATTTTAAGTCACTTAGAAGAAATGAATTGCATACCTCAACCTGTGGTATGTCACCACAAGTCGTAGTATGACCCGTGAGGGCTGGCATGACAGTTTTTCAACTTAATTTCATAAGGGCATCCTAGTAATTTTCTATGCCTTCAACTCCTAAACTAGGTCATTTTGGGCTTCCCAAAGGGTCTATTAGTGGGTTTTACTTAACCTAAAGTCTCATTACTTTCAAAAACACCAAATATTGAAGATCAAACCTCTCAAGGCTCTCAAGCAATTAGGGTTCTTCTTCTTCTCAACTCTCTTCGGTCTCAAGTTCAAGTAAGAATCCATTAAAGATTAGGTATGTGGGGTCATGAATGAGGAATTTCTTCTACCCTCATTCCCTATCCTAAGCTCAATTACATGATTTCAATTCTTTCAAGTCTCCAACTATGATGTTCATGAATTTCTAGGGTTAGACCCTTTTTGATGAAAAACTCCAAGATCTTTTATAAAATTAATTCTCTCATGATTTTATCTATGTGTTATGATTATAATTACAATATTTCTATGAAAAACTCTTATGAATCTATAGTTTCAAGTTATGATGATTTACTCAATCATGTATGAATTTCATGAATCTCAAGCTTATGTATCATGGCTATATTTTCATCATTATTTTCATGGCTAGTTTACATATATTAAGCAATTTATGAATTTCATGATTTCTAACTAGACCTTACAAAACCAAGTATCTTTCATGATTATGATATGGCACTATGTATATTTTGGGAGTAGTATTTAACACCGAGTAGGCCGGGGCTCCAGCGCACCCAGGTCTCTAAACTACATGCAACCGTAGCCATGATGGGTTCCTCCTTAAGAGTGTCTCCCATGCTCGAATGGGCCCATGATTGGTATCACGCCTTCATGTCTCTTACCCTTGGAAAGGTAACACACCTCCCAGCTAGGTTACAAGTTGGGCTCCATATATGTTCACGTGGAGTATGCCGGTTATAAAAATCTCCCACTATTTCATAATTTTCTACACGTTCATATTTATGCTTCATGATATTATGACTTATGATATTTTGGATCAATATAAACTTTATGAGTTTTTACCTATAATTTCAGTCATGTCCAGCTTTATGATTTTATTTTGAGAACATTGAGCCGTTATACTCAATTTATGATAAGAAATTCATGTTTTATCTTATCTTAGACTCATGATTTAACGATATAGTTTTACTACCATGATTTACTTTTCCTATATACTCTGTACATTTAAAGTACTGATCGCATATGATTGTGCTATATCATCTCATGATATAGGTTTGGGTGATTAGTCTCAACCCCGTCATAGATTCACTCTTACTCCAGTTTAGCCCAACTTTTGGTGAGTCCTCATCATCCGAAGATGTCAGGTTTTGGCTTATGTACCTTTTATTCCTTTTTAGTTACAGACTTAGTAAAGCTAGTTGTGGGCTTGTCCCATTAGCTCATCCTATGTTTTAGAGGCATTTCAGACTATGATGTATAGATGCATAGCAATGTTGACATTTTTCTTCATTTATGCTTTATGGTATCTTAAACGTCCGCTCATGCTTTCCCTTATGATATATTTCTGCTTATTGTATGCTTAAGCTTATGTTATGAATGTACCATGGGCTAGCTTGACGCCATTCATGGTTCTAGGTTCCATGTCGCATTTGGGGTCTATGCTCAGGTCGTGAAAAAACTTAATATTAGAGGATCAGGATTAGGTATGTCCTATGGTGTCTGAAAGACGCGTTAAGTAGAGTCTTTTAATGAGTGTGAAGCACGCCACACTTATGAGGAAAACACTACATGAAATTTTAGGAAATTTCCCTTCTTTTATGATTCCATGTAATGCGATAAAGTCCAACTCTCTTACCTTTCTAACTCATGCTATGCATGTTTGCACAAAATGCCTCCTTGAAGAGTCAATGGAAGGAGAAATTGCAGTGGCACCAAGATGTGCTGTGATCTACGGGATGTATATTGGTGGAATGGCATGAAGAAGGACATTGCAGATTTGTGGCTAAGTGTCCAAATTTTCAATAGGGGAAGGTTGAGTATCAGAGTCCGGTAGGTATGCTTCAGGATATTAGTATTCCTACATGGAAGTAAGAAAATATAAATATGGACTTCATCACAGGTTTAACTCGTATATGCACCGACAAAATGATTCTATATGGGTGATTGTAGACCGGATGACTAAGTTAGCACATTTCCTACCAGTTAAGATTACGGTTTCAACCAAGGTTTATTCTAAACTATACATACGGGAATTTTCCAGGTTGCATGAGGTCCCATTGTCAATCATTTCAGAAAGGGTACTCAGTTCACTTCACAATTTTGGAAGGTGTTTCAAAATGGCCTTGGTACTCAAGTCAAGCTTAGCACAGCTTTTCATTCGCAGACAGATGGTCAGGCTGAGCATACCATTCATACCTTAGAGGACACGTAGAGAGATAGCATGATTAATCTCAAAGGTAGTTGGGATGATCACTTGCCCCTCATTGAGTTTTCCTACAACAACAACTACTATTCCAACATTCAGATGGCTCGGTTTGAGGCTCTTTGATGTTGCCCAAGCGCACATGGTCGTCAAGTAATATAGGTTTTTGAAGTCCAGATATCATATCCAAGGGACTTGCCAATTTAATCGTTATAAGGTTGTCACTTTAATTTCACTAATCTACCGAACAGTTAAAATGAAGATTGGTTTGGAAAATTAAACTACTAAAACTTCAAATATAAAATTAACTAAAAAAAATTGCAAGCTTGATTATATTTTTATGATGGTAAAAGACTAGGGAAATGGCACTTGGTTTTAAGTTGAGTTTCCCAGACGTAATTCAATTGGCATTATTCTTTCTATGGTTGTTAGTTGTAAGTTACTATCCCATTTCTTGCCACTATTCCTAGCATCCAACAACTATTTCATGAACCCTAATGCCTGTATCCTTATGGTCAAAGGAGAACAATGAAAAGACGGTTATGCCTACTTGTATTTCAGTTAGATGGGGTTGAAGGGTATATCCCTTTCCTCAATAAAAACTTCTATCCAATCACCAATGGGTTCAAGGGTCTATGAATTCCTATTCTGTATTTGTTTTTAACACTTTCGATTCCCTTTCCCATGTTCAATTGAAAGCCAACAGATTACTTACAAGGTGATCAATCTCATAAATAATAAATTAACATAAATAAATACAAACAATCATAATTGAAGAATCAAAACTAAATTTAATTAGTCTTTCAAACAATAAACTATTCACCATGGCCGAAACCCTAGAATATGAGTTTATCCACTCATAAACAAGTGGAAAAATAAATATTTAGTCATCCTCATACGGAAATACGAAGTAAAGTAGAGAAAACCTAGCTATAGAACTGTGTCTTCCTTCCAAACGGCTTACAAGCTTTCATAAACGAACTACAGAATGTAAATACGAGTAAAGACTACTCCAAGAAGTCCAAAAACTGTTTTAACAAATGACCTAAGGTATCTATTTATATATGATCCTTCAAATGAAGCTTCTTCCCTTCAAAACATGGCTTTAAAATCAGCATTTTCTGCCACGTAATGACCTTGGCGTGCCGCCCCATGTATCTCACCATAGACGTAGTCAAATTTCCAACAATTTCAGCTTTAGACAAGGCATGTTGCACTGCCCCCTCTATCTCACCAAGGTGTTCGTTAAATTTCTCTAAGTCTGGAGACCTCTAGCGTGGGGCGCCACTCTTCTTGCCAAGTTTGTGAAGTGCAATTCTCAAAAGTTAAGCCGCGCCATCCATAGCCCCAACCTGAAGTTTTTGTTCTCTTAAGTTTGGGACTTGGTGCAGGGTGCGGGCCATAGCACCAGGCCCTTCAACTCCTCAAATCGTCATTCCTTGCATCATTTTGAACCCATTTTGCTTAGTTTCCTGCTCAAATGAACTCAAATCTTTTGTTAGCGCATAAAATGCACAAATACATGAATTTAAGCATAAATTAAGAATTGTGAACTCAAAACATGATCAAATTTGTGTTAAAACATGAAAAATGGGCATAGAAATATGTGCAGCATCACCACCCCATACTTAAACCATTGTTCTTCCTCGAACATACCTAATCTCATGTTTCACCATCACACTTGACACCTCTATCAACTTATACTGAACCAACTAACATGGATCACTCATAGAGTTGTTTATCATCATACAACAATTCCCACAAAGCACATAGAAAGATTTCACAATAAAAAACACATAACTTCTATAAATGACTCATCTTATCAACACAAAGGTCCAACATGATTAAATGTGACACGTGCAACAAGTAGTACAACGAATTAGACGTGCCCCATATTTTTAGTGATATTCCTCTCTCAAATTCATCAATGTAAAAACATGGAACACAGAAAGTAATCACACTCACACTCACACTCACAAATGATGTAATACACATATGTAATCATACCATAGTCTTTCCCTTCATGTACGTTAAGACTACCTAATTTCTTCAAGAGATTAATATCACAAGGACTTTTCTTGGTTTTAATGTTGGCTAAGGGACGGGTAGGATTGATATTTCCTTTCATAGTGGCTACCACCCTAAGCACTTTTAAGATATCTTTCCCTTTTCTTATCCACCACTTTTTCCTTTTTGTCCACTTTTCACCTAACTCACCCTTTTCCTTTTCTTTTCATGCCACATTTTTTTATTACTTGGCTGATGGTTTTCTAATCATAGAATTGCTAAGAATTTTGCAACTAAAGCTCTCTTTTTCAATTCCCTAGAAGAAAGTAAAGAACACAATTTTTATGGGCACCCCTTCTTCTCTCTTTTCTTTTCTTACCATAACTTTTTCTTTTTCCCTTAACTTTATACTTCGGTGGACCTTTACCTTAAAGTCTGAAAGATCCTAAGAGTACATTGGATCAATAAGTCGGAGGTCTCACAAAAAGAAGGATTAAGCTACTATTGAGGCTAAGAAAGAATAAGACTTTTATCCTCAAAGGGGGTAAGTAGGGAGAATGATTTGTAAGGTAAAACAACTATCGGAAGAAGAACATGGCTTAAAAAAAGAAATACCATGGTCATCTCTCAACTCCCTACCAACTAGTTATCCTACATACAATAAAGCAAGTTATATATGCTACAATGTATACACACAAAGCATTTTAGCTCACCTCTCATGGAAACAGGAATCTAATCAGTTTCTACTACTACATAGTCACACAATCATATTCAATGACAAGTTTATTCATTATTACTCCCTAAGGATATGTTGAGTAAAATTAATGAGATATGTGTGTATCTCATGGATCCTTGATAACGTTCAAACTACACCCTTTCTTACAAAAGAGTTTAACTGTAACACCCCGAGAAGGCCTAATAATAGACCTGATTTGAAAAGTGTAGAAAAAACTAGCATAACGTCATAGAAAGGACGACTCAACGACTGGAAGGTGGATACCATGAGTCACCGAAAGCAGTCATGGTTCGGGAAGTTCAGAGGAGCAGTAAAGACAACGAATGGTGTAATGACTCGTTGTCAGGAACAACGAGTCATTGTAACTGGTCATTGGAAGGACTGAATTAGGCTGAGTAAATCCATTTCCAGGTATGTAGGGTTTTAGAATGGGTGAAATTCTTCCCCACCCATGCCCAAATTTTAATTTAAATCATGAACCCTCCTATTCAAGTCTATGGGGTTTTACTCAAATGCACGAAAATGAGACTTCTCTTTATGGGTATGATTTAATTGAGTTTTAATTATCAAACTATGAATGATGGGCAGGTTTATTTATTATTTTCTTTAAATCATGTTTCAATCTTTTAAATCCAAAATGCCCATTTGAAGAAAGTTCATGGAACTTACGATTTATGATGAATACTCTATAATTTAAGTTTATTGATGATGGAAAACCATGATTGTCAAGTTATCCACGTTTATGAGCATGTTTTTAAAGAATTGAATATGATGAAGTATTGGGCAATGCCCACATGTTGAAGAATGATTTACAATTTATGAAACGAATTTCATGATTTATCAATTTATGATATTGGCCGATGAAAAGGGCCTATGATTCTTGGATAAGCATGAGGATCAATGATGATAAATGTTATATTTTAGCGAATGAATCTTAATGCATGATGTCATTGATTTATGTTTGAGCCTATATGCATGTTTTGGGAGTTGTGTCTAGCACCGAGCAGCCCGACGTTCAAAGGACTATGTCGGTGTCTCATAACCATGTGCTACCATGGGTTTCTAATGATATATTGTATTAATAATGATCCCCTCAAATGTGATATCATGCCTAACGCACGACCCTCGCCTGGAAAGCCAGGGTCGGCTCTGCCCACTTGAGTGAGATAGTTGGGCCATCATGAAAGACTCTACCATGATGGTATCAGTTAAGACGAGTCCTCCAATTGTTCCGCATGTCTTATGCACTGTTATGTATATGTTATGGGCTCAAGTTATGTTTTGATAATGTTTACTTACAATTATGATTATGTATGTTTTATGAATGATTTGAAAGCCTTGAGCTTTATGTTTTCTTACGAAGTGTATGGTATATGCATGATGTCCTTCTCCTACGTTACTTATGAGTTTTATTTACTTTAAAATTTCTTTTTTACTTACCTTGCATACTAGGTACATTCAATGTACTGACTGCATACTTTCTATGTTGTATCGTTTCATGATACAGGGTCCGGATCTCAGACTCGTCCTAATCCTTAGTCCATCTATACCTACGCTTTCAGCTTATTGGTGAGTCCTCATGTTCCGAGGGCCATTTGATAGAGTTTCATGTTGTTTATGTTTCAGTAGTGGTCAGGTTAATTGGGGATGTTGTCCCATCAACCCATCTTATGTATTAGAGGCTTTCAGAAAAGTATGTAATGCTCTGCTATGTGTATGTTCAGTATTTCATGATGTTACGCTATAATTACGTTTCCGCTATTTTTTCTTTGTGATTATCGTTCCACTTATTTGAATAAGATTAGTTGTATGCATGAGCCATGGGTCGACTTGTGGTCCCTGGGGTCCATTGTCCCGTGTCTACGATTCAGGTGTACGTTTGGGTCATGACAAACTTGGTATCAGAGCCATAGGTTTGAAGTGTCCTAGGGTGTTCGGAAGCCGCGTTGAGTAGAGTCTTTTTCATGGGTGTGAAGCACGCCACACCTATGATGAAGAGGCTACTAGACATTTAGGAAATGTTCCCTTCTTTCATGTTCTATGTCATGCGATGGAAAGCCTTTCGATCCTTCACGGGAGGAGGAATGGAAATGATGAAGGCAACGGAGATGGCAATGACCATGGGCATCAACAAGTCCCACCTGTTCAGGAGGCCCAGGCACTAGAGACAGTTTCCCACGCAGAGTTTCAGATGGCTATTCAAATGTTGGTGCAGGCCTTGACTGATCAGGTCAACCAATAGGCTGTTGCGCAGGTCCCAAAGAATGGCAATGCAGCGGCGGCTCCGATTAGAGACTTCTTGAGGATGAACCTTCCTGAATTCACTGGATCAAAGGTGGATGATGATCCACACGAGTTCATTGAAGGGATCTTGAAGGTGACTCAGGTTATGGGGGTGCCAAATGGGAGTGTGTAGACTTGGTCTCTTATCAGCTAAAAGAAGTTGCTCATATTTGGTAGAAGCAATAGAAGGACAGCAGGGAAGCGGGAGCGGGCCCTATAAGCTGGGATGAGTTCCACATGGCTTTTCTCGACAGATTCTTCCCTCAGGAGATGAGGGAATTGAAGGTAGCTGAGTTTGTGAACCTCAAGCAGGGAGATGACAGTGCTGGAGTATACGCTTGAGTTCACTCGTTTGTCAAAGTATGCCCCAGAGTTAGTGATGGATTCGAGGGTGTGGGTGAGCCTATTCATTCATGGTGTGGCTAGTTATCTAGACAAGGATTGCAGGACTACCATGCTCCACCAGGATATGGACTTTCCTCGCATAGTTTTATACGCCCAGCAGATGGAGGCGGCTCATGCGAGGGAGAGGGAGGCAAAAAGGGCTCAGACGGATAGCCATGGGTTTTCGCATCGGAGGTCTAGCGGTGGCTACCATCCACAGTTTCAGCAAAAATCACTATCCCTAGAACCATCATCATCTAGTGTTCCATCCAAACCCAAGGGTGATCAGAGGACTAGGGCTTCAAGATCAAGGGATTAGAGAGGCACCTAGTTAGAGTATACCTCTCTAGCCTGTGGGAAGTGCGACAAGAGTCATGCCGGAGAGTTCCTGCTCAGTTAATATGTTTGCTATTGGTGTGGTAGGTATGGATACATGCACCAAGAGAACCCATATGCTAGATAGGGTGATGATAGGGGTCGTGCATAGACCGCTAGGACAGCAGCAGCTCCAGCCCATTTTGCTGCATAGGGAGCATCGACTAATGGAGGTGGCTGACAACGCCAAAACTGATTCTATTCCCTTGCCTCGCTCCAGGAATAGGAGACTTCGCCAAACGTGGTCACTGGTATGTTGCGTATCTTTCATATTGATGTTTATGCCTTGCTAGATCCGTGAGCTACCTTGTCTTTCGTGACTC
This sequence comes from Datura stramonium, assembly GCA_018107945.1. Classification (NCBI taxonomy): domain Eukaryota; kingdom Viridiplantae; phylum Streptophyta; class Magnoliopsida; order Solanales; family Solanaceae; genus Datura; species Datura stramonium. The sequence continues at coordinate 61,388 of JACEIK010003942.1, forward strand.
CTTACATGGCTAGTAGCCTTGGAGTTAGTCCCAAGACCTTGTCAGAACCATTTTCAGTTTCGACCCCTATTGGTGATTCGGTCATAGCTAGATGGGTATATTGAGAATGCCCCGTCACTTTTTTGCATAAGATTACCTCCGCAGACCTTGTAGAGTTAGCCATGACTAACTTTGACATTATACTTGGTATATATTGGTTGTTTTCATGTTATGCTTCGATTAATTGTAGGACACGTATGGTGGAATTTGGTTTTCCAGGTGAGTTAGTGTTGGAGTGGAAGGATAGTTCAGCGGTACTAGCAGGTCAGTTTATTTCCTATCTTAAGGCCAGGAAGATGATCTATAAAGGTTGCATGTACCACCTAGTTAGGGTTAATGTGGAGTCCGAGACCCTGACTATTCAGTTAGTTTTGGTGGTGTGCGAATATTCGGAGGTGTTTCCTGATGATTTGCCCGATGTTCCTATGGAGAGGGAAATTGATTTCAGTATTTATCTATTACCCGATACGCAGGCTATCTCTATTCCTCCCTACAGGATGGCCCCAACCGAACTAAAGGAATTGAAGGATTAGTTAAAGGATCTATTGCATAAGGCCTTCATTAGACCGAGCCAGTATCCATGGGGTGCACCAGTTCTATTTGTTTGAAAGAAAGACAGTTCCCTTCGCATGTGTATTGACTATCGACAGTTGAACAAGGTTACCGTCAAGAACAGGTACCCCTTACCCAGGATCGATGATTTGTTTGACCATCTTTAGGGTGCCAAGTGCTTTTCCAAGATTGATCTCAGGTCCGGGCATCACCAACTCAGAGTTCGGGAGAGTAACATCCCGAAGACCGCTTTTAGGACTCAGTATGGTCACTACGAATTTGTTGTTATGTCTTTCAAACTAACCAATGCCCCCACAAATTTTTTGGGATTTAATGAACAGGGTGTTCTAGGCATGTTTGGACATGTTCGTGATCGTGTTCATTGATGACATTCTAATATACTCCCGAAGCTAGGAGGAGCATGCCACTCATTTAAAAATAGTGCTACACACCCTTAAGGATCATCAGTTGTATGAAAAGTTTAGCAAGTGTGAATTTTGTCTTAGCATTTCTGGGACATGTGGTATCAAGCGAAGGAATAAGGGTAGATTCCCAAAAGATTGAGGCGATGAAGAATTGGTCCAGATCGGTGAATCCTTTAGAAATTCAGAGTTTCTTGGGCCTAACAGGTTACTACCGAAGTTTTGTTGAGGGTTTCTCATCTATTGTGGCCCCTTTGTCTAAGTTGATTTAGAAAAAGGTGAAGTTCCACTGGTCGGATGCTTGTGAGAAGAGCTTCTAGGAGTTGAAGACCCGACTCACTTCAGCACCAGTTTTGACCGTACCCGAGGGTACTGATGGCTTTGTAGTGTATTGTGATGCTTCTAGAGTCAAGCTGGGATGTGTGTTGATGCAGTGCGGGAAGGTAATAGCAAATGCCTCGAGACAGCTGAAAGTTCATGAAAACAATTACCCGACCCATGATCTCGTGTTGGCTGCAGTGGTGTTTTCATTGAAGGTATGGCGACATTAGTTGTATGGGGTCCATGTGGATGTATTTATTGATCACAAGAGCTTGCAATATGTGTTCAAATAGAAAAATCTAAATCTTTGGCAAAGGAGGTGGTTGGAATTACTTAAGGACTATGACATGAGTGTTCTCTACTACCCGGGTAAGGCTAATGTGGTCGCGGATGCGCTTAGTAGGCTCTCAATAGAGAGTGTATCCCATGTGGATGAGGGGAATAAGGAGTTGGTGAAAGATGTTCACCGACATGTAAGAATGTGAGTTAGATTGATCGACTCGACCAATGGCGGTTTTGTTGTACATAACGGGTCAGAATTGTCCTTCGTGGTTGATCTTAAATCCAGGAAAGATGGGGATCCATATTGAGGAAGCTGAAGGAGGCAGTGCGGAGTCAGAAGGTGGAGGTCTTCTCCCAACGGGGAGATGGTGTGCTACGATACCAGGGTCGACTATGTGTTCTTGATGTCGATAATTTTAGGGTTCGGATATTGGATGAGGCACATGGTAACAGATATTCCATCCATTCAGGATCCATAAAAATGTATAGGGACTTGCGAGAAATCTATTGGTGGGATGGTATGAAGAGATATATTGCAGAGTTCGTAGCAAAATGTCCAAACTGCCAGCAAGTGAAAGTCGAACATCAAAGGCCGGGAGGCGTACTTCAGGATATCAGCATCCCCACTTGGAAGTGGGAAGAAATTAATATGGATTTCGTTACAGGTCTACCCCATACTCACTGGCAATACGACTCCATTTGGGTGGTGGTCAACATGTTAACCAAGGTTGCACACTTCCTACCGGTCAAGACCATGGATTCAGCGGATGATTATGCCAAGTTGTATATTCGGGAGTTGGTTCGACTTCACGGAGTGCCCTTTTCTATTCTTTCAGACCGAGGTACTCAGTTTACCTCTCAGTTTTGGATATCTTTTTAGAAGGGACTTGGGACTCAAGTCAAGCTCAGCACGACCTTTCATCCGCAAACGTATATCCAGGCGAAATGAACAATCCAGACTCTTGAGGATATGTTGAGAGCATGTGTTGTGGACTTTAAAGGTAGTTGGGACAATCATTTGCCCTTGATCGAGTTTGCTTATAATAAAAGTTATCACTCTAGTATCCAAATGGCACTGTTCGAGGCTCTTTACGGGAAAAGGTGTAGATTGCCCATTGGTTGGTTTGAGGTTGGTGAGGCAGCCATAATAGGACCTGATTCGGTTCATGAGGCCATGGTAAAGGTTCAGTTGATAAGGGACCTATTGAAGACTGCTCAGAGTCGTCAAAAATCGTATGCTGATGTGAGGAGAAGAGATTTGGAGTTTGATGTGGACGACTGGGTATTTCTAAAGGTATCTCCCATGAAGGGAGTCATGCGGTTCGTAAAGAAAGGAAAATCAGTCCCCGCTATGTTGGTCCCTACCGGGTTGTGAGAAGAGTTGCTAAGGCCATCGGAGCTATCTTTGGTTCATCCCGTCTTCCATGTGTCACTTTTGAAAAAGTGTTTGGGTGACCCAGCCTTAGTAGTTCCGGTAGACAACATTGGAGTAAAAGACAAATTCAGTTATGAAGAAATTCCCATTGAGATCTTGGATAGTCAGGTTTGGAAGTTGAGAAACAAATAAGTAGCTTCAGTTAGGGTTTATGGAGAAATCAGCATGTTGAGGGAGCTACATGGGAAGACGAAGGGGAAATGATGGCTAGATATCCACATTTGTTCTCTACCGACTCAGTTCCGACTTGAGGTATCAGTTTTGCCCTATGACTCTATCTAGTTTTCATATTCAGTTCATGTGTGAAAGTTTCTTTCATGTGTATGAATGTGTATGTGAAGTATACAATCACTTCAGCTATATGGTTTTATTCAGAGGTAGTTATTCTGTGTAATTTCGGTTAGAATGATTAGTACATGCCTATGATAAATTGTATTATTTTTGTTTGCTTCTTGTTTTCTACATTCGAGGATGAATGTTTCCAAGGAGGAGATATTGTAATACCCCGGGAAGGCCTAAGAATAGACCCGGGAGTCGAATTTGAAAAGTGCAGAAAAAACCTAGCAAACCATCACAGAACGGACGACTAAATGACTCGTGGGTGGATACCACGAGTCATCGAAAGCAGTCGTGGTTCGGGAAGTTCGGCGGAGCAGTAAAGACAATGGACGGTGTAACGACTCGTTGTCAGGAACAACGAGTCATTATAACCGGTCGTTGTAAGGACTGGATTAGGCTGACGGAGAAACAATGGGACATCCCACGATTCATGGTGAGGAGGAACGACCCATTGTTTCAAGTCATTTCTTGTGGGTTGAGGTTTCCAGTGCATTCAACGAATAGAGACCACAACACATTGGAAGGCACCACAAATCATGGTGAGGCTCGTGGAAAGGGAAGTCAGGTTGGTCAAGTTATTGACGGCGGTCGATTCAACGGCCGTGGGTTGATGTAACGACTCATCCTGATGACTCGTGGGAAGGATCTAAGATGTGTTATAAGGCAGTGGACCCGACGACTCAATACCACGAGTCGTGGTATGTTGCCACGACCCATTGGGTTGGTCATTGGTCCATCCTGGACAGTTTTCAAGTAAATAACTTTAAGGGAATTTCCAACTTTTCCACTCTTTTAAACCCTAAAGTACGTCGTTTTGGATATTTTATGAGTGTGATAAGATGAGTTAAGTCCCTTATGCATGCCCATTCTCATGCAAGAACTTTAGAAAGATTTTTGGGAGATTCAAGGCCTTCTTTCCCAAATTTTCATCAATTTCTTTATGGGTATTCAAAGAACTTTTAGTCAATCCCTTTCCAGGTATGTAGGGTTTTAAAATGGGTGAAATTCTTCCCCACCCATGTCCAAATTTACATTTAAATCATGAACCCTCCTATTCAAGTCTATAGGGTTTTACTCAAATGCAAGAAAAAATGTGACTTCTCTTTATGGGTATGATTTAATTGAGTTTTAATTATCAAATTATGAATGATGGGTAGGTTTATTTATTATTTTCATTAAATCATGTTTCAATCTTTTAAATCCAAAATGCCCATTTGATTAAAGTTCATGGAAGTTATGATTTATGATGAATACTCTATAATTTAAGTTTATTAATGATGGAAAAGAATTATTTTCAAGTTACCCACATTTATGAGAATGTTTTGAAAGAATTGAATATGATGAAGTATTGGGCAATTCCCATATGTTGAAGAATGATTTACGATTTATGAAGCGAATTTCATGATTTATCGATTTATGATGTTGGCCGATAAAAAGGGCCTACGATTCTTGGCTAAGCATGTTTTAAAGGGGATCAATGATGATAACTGTTATATTTTAGCAAATAAATCATAATGCATGATGTTATTGATTTATGTATGAGCCTATATGCATGTTTTGGGAGCCGTGTCTAGCACCGAGCAGCCCGACGTTCAAAGGACTACGCTGATGTCTCATAACCACATGCCACCGTGGGTTTTTAATGATATATTGTATTGATAATGATCCTCTCAAATGTTATATCACGCCTAACGCACAACCCTCACCTGGCAAGCCAGGGTCAGCTCTGCCCACTTGAGTGAGATAGTTGGGTCACCATGAAAGGCTCTATCATGATGGTGTCGGTTAAGACGAGTCCTCCCATTGTTCCGCATGTCTTATGCATTGTTATATTTATGTTATTGGCTCAAGTTATGTTTTGATAATGTTTACTTATGATTACGATTATGAACGTTTTATGAATGATTAGAAAGCCTTGAGCCTTATGTTTTTCTTACGAAGTTTATGGTATATGCATGATGTCCTTCTACTACATTACTTATGAGTTTTATTTACTTTAAAATGTTGTTTTTACTTACCTTGCATACTCGGTACATTCCATGTACTGACCGAATACTTTCTATGTTGTATCATTTCATGATACAAGGTCCAGATCTCAGGCTCATCCTCATTCTTAGTCAATCTCTGCTTACACTTTCAGCTTATTGGTGAGTCCTCAAGTTTCGAGGGCTGTTCGATAGACTTAGATGTTGTTCATGTTTCAGTATTGGTTGGGTTAGTTGGGGATTTTGTCCCATCAACCCATCTTATGTATTAGAGGCTTTTAGACAAGTATGTAGTGCTCAACTGTGTATATGTTCAGTATTTCATGATGTTACGCTATAATTACGTTTCCACTATGTTTTGTTTGTGATTGTCATTCCACTTATTTGAACGAGATTAGTTGTATGCATGAGCCATGGGTCGAATTGGGGTCCCTCGGGGTCCCTTGTCCCGTGTCTACGATCCGGGTGTATGTTCGGATTGTGATAGTAACCTGGTCGTTGTATCAAAACAAATAACTTGACAGGTGTTGGGTTCGAATCCCACAAGGAATGTCAGTTGATCACAAAATAGTCATATATTAAATTAAATTAATTCACATCAAAGTTGAAAAACAAATAAGAGAAAATTTAGAGTCACAATTTATGAAATAAAATATAGAATTATTAAAAATAGGGGAAAAGTATAGAAAATACTAATGAAGAGACTACTAGGGTTATATTTATAAGGGGCTTCAATGGGTAGGAATTGTTAATTGCTCCTATCTTTACTCAACAATATGATTAGTTGTGGATTAGGCAACATCTTAAGTTTCTGAACCAATTAGATGTATTATACCTTGGGTTCTTTCAAATCCTAATGTTTTTCTCACACAAATCAAATTAGCTTGGGTATGGATTCACTAATTCTAGCTTCAATCCTTAATGGATGTGTAATAATGGGTTTTGTCTATGTCTAGCCCAACCCCACATAATTACCATCCAAATACCCATTAGTGTTTCCTCACTCATGTCTTAATTTTCTTTTTCAAGCAAAATCAAAGTAAGGAAATACAATCAACATTTGCTATTATGAGTTTTCAACTTAAAATTCAGAAGAAATATTAAATAATACTAATTGAGTAAATTATAAGATCAAATTCACAATACCCAACCCAAATCAACCTCAATCCTTCACACACCCATAGAAAAGAATTTAGCTACTCATGTAAGTAAAATAAGATATTGCATTAATCAACAATTCAATATCTATTCACAAACTTGAGTAAAAGAAATTCAAGTAAGGTGTGAACTCGAATGGAATTTCTACCTTCACAATTAAGAAGATGACTTTCTCTTTCTACTTCTCTCTACTTTCTATACAAGCCAAAAGCAATATGAAGATTCAATACTTCTAGAAAGGAATATTTAAGTCTTTTATGAAAGGTAAAAAAAATAGGGTATAGATCCGCTCCTCTTTTTTCGTGTTTGACATTTTTGCCCATGGTTGATGAGCCTCAATTGCGGTTCACCAGTGCTTCACTAGTGTAGGTCCGCCAAATACCGGTCATCTAGAGTTGAAGGACAGTGAGGCTTTTTGTCTCTTCGGCACTGGCATCGACGATTCGTCGGTGCGGATCCACGGATCTTCGGTTTGTCGCAGTTACAGGCAGTAAATTCTTCAGCACTTTTTTATTTGCCGCTGGTGCTCATCGTTGATTTGTCGGTCTCCAACCTTCTTACAAACAGTAGGCAACTGCGATCAATCCAGCGTTTCACCGGTGTCCTCCGGTGGAGCACCAATCATCAACTTTATTTCCATGCTTTTTTCTCAATTTCATGATTTTCTCCATTCACTTTAAGTACATGAAAGGATCAAAGAGAAAAGGTATAAAATCCACCTAATATACTTGAGAACTAAGAAAAAAACTCATGTTTAAGAGCCTAATGAGTTGGTAAATTACCAACTCATCAAACCCAGAACTTGAACCATAGCTTGTCCTCAAGTAATGCAATTATTTTCAATTGAGAAAATGGATAGCATGTCAAAAATGAATTTATGCATCAAGGACCACTGAACCTAAGACAACCCGAAAACACTCACCAACTCAAAGGAAAAAGAGAAATGACTCCCCCTAAAAAAGGTGAAAAAGTTTCAAGAGGCAACCACAATACATAGGAATGATTCACAATTGCTTTTATTTTTCAAAACAAGGGCATGATTTATCCAATCAAAATACACATAGCATCTCAAATCATAATCACTTCACTTTCAACGTTTTCCTTGGAGCTCACATTGCTCATGGCTCAATCATATCTTTACATCAATGCAAGCATGTCCTCAAAGGGAGTGATGTCAATCACTTCAAGAGAGAATCCCCTTTCTTTATCAATAACAAATGCGCACACAACGGATTATAGGACTTGCAAGTCATGATAAAGGCTAGGGGTAAGGATAGGAAAAATATTTAGCTCTAGTGACTAGAACCTCCCTAATGTCTTTTTGTTAACACCTTAACCTCCCATCAAACTCTTTCAATCACTCCACCTTATTCCTCCTTTTTCATCCATCTTCATCTTTTATTTCTCAAAAGTCCTCCTTGTAGCTCCTTTGGCTTACATTAAGCCTCATCTAAGCAATAGGTAAGACCATTTCACTATTATTTTTATCTTTTGGTGATTCAACGTTTCATAATCCATCATTTCATTCATTTTGATAACAATTTGGTGCTACCTCACATTTCTCCCTTCCTTGTAAACCCCCAAACTTAGGTTTTTTGACTCTTTTTCATCGATTTCCTTATATCTCCATATGTATTGGGCTCCAAACCCCTATTATTTTCATTCATTCATCACTAGAAATTAGGGAGGATGGATGCAAAAGAAGAGGATTACAAAGGAGAATGTGGTTTCCAAGAATAGACAGTCCAAAGGCTCAACACTGGCTAGCAAGGGAAGATGTTTACGGAGGGTATTTTGGGTGAAGTAACTAATCAAATAAAAGCCTAAAATCATGATCTAAGTGCAGCTACATCTAGGATTTTGCCTTGAGTCACACTTAGGGCAAGTTCTAGACAAGAAGAGATGCATGAGATTCATTCAAATGACCTTACCACACAAGGCATCACACCTAAAGAGTTCACACAAGTCATTACTATCACAAGATTTTGATTCAAGACAATAGAGCATGAAAATCTACAAGTCAAACAAGGAATATGAAATGTATGACAAGAGAGTGCTACATTTCTCATTTCAAATGCCCATTTTTCTTTCAAATTCACGTTTTTTCATGCCACAATTTTTTGGTGGTACCTCTCAAAAACAGTTCCTCAAATGACTCAAAGAAAGATATGGCGTTATCTCTTAAGAGAGTCGCCTCACAATCTATCATTGAAAAATGTGAACCCAGTTCGACAACAAAAAGAAATGAAAAAGAAATTGCTCATTGGGAAAGAGCTGTGGTATAAAGAAAATCCTTGGAGTTTAATTACTATCTACTATTTACGTGAGCAAACATCAAACTTGGGTCACAATCTTTAGGCTATAATAATAAATACCCATTCATTAGCACCATTAACAAAGACAATTCTTCTATTCATCCATTCATAAATTTAACAAAACAAATAGCCCAACAAGGGAAATAATCAAAGATAGTTAAAATGAGTCTGACAAAGGCTCACAAATCCTCACAATTCAAAAACAAAAACCCAACAAGGGCCATATCAAATCATAAACAAAAAAATGACCACCCCAAAAGGAACACTCATCCTACCGCCAACTCAAATACTACATTGTCCTCAATATAAACATGCAAAACAAAGAGAGTGACAACTCCATGAAGTGGTCACTCTTCATCATCCTCATCATTATCCCCATCTTGGCCTTCATTGTCCAGAACCTCCGCCTCATCCCCTAGCCCTCAAACAAGTAGTCAATGGAGCCTCGAACTGTAAGGGGCAGCCATTGTTGCATCAAGGGCACTCATGTCGGACACCTACATGGATGTCTGACTTTTACACTACCTTACTTCAATATGGAGAGAAATGACAGCCCCCTCCACGACATCCCCCTGTTTGCACAGCTTGGTTAGGCTCTCATACATAAAATTCATCTCTTTTTTCACTGTTTGGAAAATAAGCGCAGGGAGACTTTTAGCCAACTTTTGAAGCTGGCTCTCATGATATTTTGTCATTTCCATAAGCCTACGGAGACTGCTTGGTTGGAAGGATGTTGGAGGGGTTTAGGCTCTCCTCGAAGGGGCTTCGCCCGAAGCTTGTTTTGATGCCTCTTGGTGTGGCATATTAAGATTGGGAGCTAGTGGGGTTTGCTCAGATCCATGGGAGGATACATCTTGGACATCAAAATCTTGTAGTTGCTTCCTCTTTCTTTTGGGAGCATCCACGTCCCATTTGCGATCAATTGTAATATTATACCCTGAAATCCCTAAGATTAGACTCGGGAGTTAAAATGAAGAAAGCAAAATTTTCTGCACCAGGTCACAGAACGAGCCATCCTGTGACCCATCAGGTTGACCACAAGTCTTCAAGTGACTCATGGTGGAGAGTTTGACTTAAGATGAAAATTCAAGTTTTCGAGCAACCACGGGCATAACCATGAGTCGTGGTCAGCCCCCACGAATCGTTAAGTCATCCGTGGTCAGGGATGGCTGAAGGATGAGAATGTTTGGGGTTGTGCACTTAGTGGGTCCTCACCACGACTCATTGGGAGAACCTCGAGTCGTGATGTCGCCTGTGGTGACCCCCCTTGTATTTCTGGCACTGTAGAGGATGAGAGGTGACCACGAGTCATAGTAACCAGTAACGACCCATTACATTCCTCATGGTAAGGAAGTTTAAGTTTTGGCAGTGTACTTAACGACTAGTGGCCACGACTCGTGACAAGTGGTGACGACCCATCAAGTCCCTCGTTGGGACTAGTAGTCTATTTTTCCCTTCGAGTTTAGTAAGGGCTTTTATATAATTCTTATGATCCTAAGGCTTAAACTACGTCATTTTAAGCTATGAATAGTGAGTCTAATGAGGGGTAACTTCATTCTAAGCCATTCCTATTCATGCATGCAAGAAGTCAAGAGAGGTGATCAAACTTAATTTCTCCCAGGTTCTTCTCAATTCTTCCTTGGGCAATCAGAGAAGTTGTAGAATCAGATTCTCTCAGGTATGTAGCATTATGAATGGGTGAAATTGTTTACACCCTTACTTCCATAGATCCATTTGGGAAATGGAATGAGTAGGGTGCACTTGCTACACTTCCTCCCCAAGCTCAGGTGCAGGGGCAGCATTCGAAAGTCCTCTGAAAAAAGAGGACGACGGGGTAGAGGCTTTGCTTGACAGATGAGGACAGACTCTCTCAATTCATGAAATTCAAATTGATGATTCTTTGAGGTTTTAACCCAATGCAAGAATTTCCTAAACTTCTACCATGGGTATGTACTAAGCGTGTTTCTATTGTTGATTTATGATTCATGGGAAAGTTTTACAATGTTTTAAACTATAAATCATGTTCTCAAGTTCTATTACGATGCCCATCCATGAAAGTTCATGAAAATTGAGATCTCCGATATATGTTCAAAAATGATGCGATGTTTATGAGAAAAGCATGTTTTCAAGTTACCCATGTTTAGGATTATGTTTTCAAGGGAATCAAGCTATTTTCAAGCATGTTAAAATATTGAGAAAGACCACATGTTCAAACATGTTTTATGATTTCATTAATTAGCTTTCACATGGTTTTAGAATCAAAAATCCTACTATTTTCAGCTTATGGTATGATTTGAGCCAAGGCTCCTCATGCATGATTTAAAATTTTAAATGTATATTTCTATTCAGCTTCGTCTCTAGATGATGGTCAGCTTCATTTGAAAATGATGGAGAGCTAATGCATGTTTTTGGGAGTAATGTCTAGCACCGAGTAGGTCAAGGGTCAATCAACCCCGTGCCTCAAAACAATACGCCCACGTAGGATATATATATATATATATATAGACACACACTTGGGACCTCCCTTGTGAGCTTTCCCCTTCCCCAAGGGGCCTTCATCTTGATATCAATGTCATGGTTTTATCCTTAGCCCTGACAAAGTTTTGGACGGCTTTGCCCTCTTGAGTTTAATAGTTTGGACCACGTAAGCTCTATGTTGGTAATGTCGGTTATATGACGAGTCTCCCATTGTTCCTAATGATTTTAGTTATGCATGTTTATCATTCATGATATATATATATGTGTAAATGTTTTAAAATAGGTTTGGATCAATGTCCACTTTTACTTACGATTATTAGATTTCATCTTTGGGTCATTCGATTCTGTTCAGTTATGTTCTGATCATGATTCCAAAAAATAGCATGCAAGCCCTACCCTTAGATTCTTATCTTGATTATGTTTTGTATTAGGCATGTTTTAATGATTTTACTTACTTAATAGGTTTTACTTCCTTTCATACTCGGTATATTCTACGTACTGACTGCATACTCTATGTTGTATCATTTAATTATACACGCTCCGATCTTCAGACTCAGCCCCGTCACTAGCCAGTTCTGGTGTTAGCATGCATTCTCTATTGGTGAGTCCTCATCTATCGAGGGCCCCTTATTCAATTATTTTTATGTATTTCAGTTTCAGACTTAGAGTTAGTTTGGGTCTTATCCCATCAACTCATTAGACATAGAGGCTTTTTAGACATAGATTGTATTTAGCTTCAGACTCATGTTGTATGTATAGATTTTGTGTTAGGTTCAGACTTCCGCTTTTTTTATTATGATTGATCTGCCATTTTAATGATTGATTTAGATGTATGTTCATTCCATGGGCCTACTTGGAGTCTCTCGGGGCTCCTTGTCCCGTGTCTCGATCTGGGCCCATGCTCGGGTCATGACAAACTTGGTATTAGAGCCATAGGTTTTGAGGTGTCCTAGGTGTCTGGAAGCCGCGTTAAGTAGAGTCTTTTTCATTGGTGTGAAGCATGCAACAGTTATGACGAAGAGTCTACGAGATGTATAGGAAATGTTTCCTTCTATCATGATCTATGTCGTGCGATGAAATATCTCTTCATTCCTCTAACTCGTGCTATATGGTGTGCAGAAATAGGTGTTCTTAGAGCAACAACGGGAGCCAGTAAACCCCACCAACCCCAATGGATCCAATGTTAAGGAAGGTTATTGATGCAAAACTCGAGGCCACTGCTAGAGTGTTGATTCGAGCCATGATCACCCAGCCTAACCAAAAAATTATCCCATCCGCGAACCCTACCGAAGAGGCGACAACTACTAAGGTCAAGACTCCATGAGGAGGAGTCTGTCTGTGTTTGTTGGTTCAAGTATGGCTGGAGAGTTGAATAGGAGAGAAGGTAGGAACAAAAGGCCCTGGATCGAAGACTTGGAGAGTCCTCAAGAAGGATAAAATAGTGGAAGCCACGCTCATCCTCGACAGAGGTTTGTAGCCTAGGTTCGGGGAAGTAGGCCTTGGGTGAGGGGGATTACCTATCTAGTTTGCGAGAACTACGGGAAGAACCACCTAAGAAAGTACATGGTGGGTTCAGATATTTGCTTCTATTGTGGCCAGCCCGGTCATAAATACAGAGGTTTCCCTTTAGCCAAGCGAGATGGCCAGAGAGGTCGTGCACCGGCCACCCCTCCAGCAACCCTATTTAGTTGGACAACATGCCTAAAATGTGGTAGGGCGCACGAGGGACACTTTTTGGCAGGTTCAAGCACTTGTTTTGGATGTGGGGAGGCGGGACACATGCACAGGATTGCCCATCGTCAAACCAGCGCAAGGGTAGAGCAAGTGTGCCAATCACTGGATCAGCAGCTTCAGCAAATCTCCCATCCCAACAGGACAGGTTACAAAGAGAAAGTGGCAGTCAGCCTCAGATGTAGTCCCTGGTATGTTATAAGCTTTCTTATCAAACCTACCATGATTGCTAGTTCCGAGAACTACTGTATAAGGTATAATATCCCTTTGTGCATTTTAAGATAAGATATATTTCGTGGAAGGTAGGGAAATGATAAGTGAAGGGCCAAGTTAGGTCTTGAGTTTTCCAATAAGGAAGTTCTATAATTAGTATCTGGGGGTAGTCCATCCATTCCCCTATAGATGTTTCCCTTATGTTTTTCTCGATGCTACTCTCAACTCATTCTTATGATCAGAACCATAAGATGATAGGTAACCCCGTCAGTCAGTGATCCCAATATTACCCATTTAGCTTCATGTCATGACCCTCGCTATCTATGCGAACTCATGTCTCTTAGCATGCTCAACTCTATGAACTCAGCCCCTAAGACTTTCCTTATCGGCTCATAAAATCATGCTATATTAGGTAATGCCCAGCTTAGATTTCTTAAATAATTATTCATACTATTCGAACTCTCGAGGACATGTTGAGAGCGTGTGTAATTGACTTCAAGGGTTGTTGGGAGTATAATTTTCTTCTTATTGAGTTTGCATATAACAACAACTATCCTTCTAGCATTCAGAGTCTCCGTTTGAGGCTCTCTATGGGTAGAGATGTAGATCGCCTATTGGTTGGTATGAAGTCAGTGAATCTACAATGATATGACCACATTCAGTCCATGAGGCCATGGAGAAAGTTCAACTTATACGGGACAGATTGAAGATAGCTCGGAGTCGCCAAAAGTCCTATGCGGATATGAGAAGGAGGGAGCTTGAATTCAAAGTTGATGATTGGGTGTTTCTAAAGCTGTCTCCCATGAAGGGAGTAATGAGGTTCAGAAAGAAAGGAGAACTCAGTCCCCATTATGTTGGCCCCTACCGGATTTTGAAATGGGCTGGCAAGGTGGTGTATGAATTGTAGTTTCTCTCAAAATTAGCTTCTATTAATCCTGTTTTGCATGTATCGCTCTTAAAGAATTGTTTAGGGTATCCAGCTCTAACTGTTCTGGTAGAGATTGTTGGTGTGAAAGACAACCTTAGTTATGAGGAGGTTCCGGTGGAAATACTGGATCATCAAGTTCGAAGGCTAAGAAAAAAGAAGTAGCTTCCATTAAATTTTTATGGAGGAATCAACATGTTGAGGGAGCTACGTGGAAAGCCGAAGTAGATATGATGGCTAGATACCCATATCTATTCCCTTCCGACTCAGTTCCAGCTTGAGGTATTAGTTCTTGTCCTAAAACTCTATTATGTTTCATGTTCAGTTCATGAATCTAAGTTTCTTTCATGTCAAAGTATGTATGTATGATTCATGAATTCAGTTCAGTCATGTAGTTAAATCTGAGTCGGTCATTCCGGCAGTTTTAAGCTTATATGATTAGTATTTGAGTATGATGATTGCGTTTATCTGCTTTTCTGTCTGATTTTCAACATTTGAGGAAGAATGTTCCCAAGGAGGAGATATTGTTAAAACCCGAAAACTATAAGATCAAACCTAAAAGTTGATACTAAAAAAGCAGGATTTTCTACACTAGGTCACAAAACGAATCTTCCTGTGATCCATTAGGATGACAATGAGTCTCAAGTGACTCGTGGTGGAGAGTTTGACTTAAGATGAAAATTCAAGTTTTCGAGTGACCACGGGCATGACCATCAGTCATGGTCAGCCCCCACGACTTGTTAAGTCAGGTGGTCAGGGATGGTTGAAGGAAGAGAAAGTTTAGGGCAGTGCACTTAATGGGTCCTCACCACAACTCTTTGGGAGCACCACGAGTCGTGATGTTGCCTGTGATGACCCCCCCCTGGTATTTCTGGAAGTGTAGAGGATGAGAGGTGACCACGAGTCATGGTCACCAGTAACGACCCGTTACATTCCCCGTGGTAAGCCAGTTGATGTTTTGGCAGTGTACTTGACGACTAGTGGCCACGACTCGTGCCCAATGGTAACGACACGTCAAGTCCCTCGTTGGGACTGGCAGTCTGTTTTTCCCTGCGAGTTTAGTAAGGGCTTTTCCATAATTCCTATGATCTTAAGGCCTAAACTATGTCGTTTTAAATTATGATTAGTGAGTTTAATGAGGGCTATGTTCATTTTAAGCCAGTCCTATTCGTGCATGCAAGCTTAGAAGTCTAGAGAGGTGATCAAACTTAATTTCTCTCAGGTTATTCTCAATTCTTCCTTGGGCAATCAGAGAAGTTGTAGAATCTGATTCTCTCAGGTATGTAGCGTTATGAATGGGTGAAATTGTTAACACCCATGCGCAATACTCTCTCAATTCATGAAATTCAAATTGATGATTCTTTGAGGTTTTAACCCAGTGCACGAATTTCCTAAACTTCTACCATGGGTATGTACTAAGCGTGTTTCTATTCTTTATTTATTATTCATGGGCAAGTTTTACAATGATTTCAACTATAAATCATGTTTTCAAGTTCTATTACGATGCCCATCCATGAAATTTCATGAAAATTGAGATCTTCGATATATGTTCAAGCATGATGTGATATTTATGAGAAAAGCATGTTTTCACGTTACCCATGTTTAGGATTATTTTTTCAAGGGAATCAAGCTATTTTCAAGCATGTTAAAATATTGAGCAAGCCCACATGTTCAAATATGTTTTATGATTTCATTAATTATCTTACACGTGGTTTTAGAATCAAGACTCCTACTATTTTCAGCTTTTGGTATGGTTTTATCCAAGGCTCCTCATGCGTGATTTAAAATTTTAAATGTATATTTCTATTCAACTTCGTCTCTAGATGATGGTCAGCTTCGTTGAAAAATGATGGAGAGCTAATGAATGTTGTTGGGAGTAATGTCTAGCACCGAGTAGGTCAAGGGCCAATCAACCCTGTACCTCAAAATAATGCGCCCACGTAGGATATATATATATAGAGAGAGAGAGACACACACACACTTTGGGACCTCCCTTGTGAGCTTTCCCCTTCCCCAAGGGGCCTTCATGTTGAAATAAATGTCATGGTTTTATCCTTTGACCTGGAAAAGTTTTGGACGGGTATGCCCTCTTGAGTTTAATAGTTCGGACCACGTAAGCTCTATGCTGGTAATGTCGGTTATATGACGAGTCTCCCATTGTTCCTAATGATTTCAGTTATGCATGTTTTTCATTTATGATGTGTGTGTGTGTGTATATATATATATGTAAATGTTTTAAAATAGTTTTGGATCAATGTCCACTTCTACTTATGATTATTAGATTTCAGCTTTGGGTCATTCGATTCTATTCAGTTATGTTCTGATCATGTTTTCAAAAAATAGCATGCAAGCCCTACCCTTAGATTCTTATCTTGATTATGTTTTGTATTATGCATGTTTTAATGATTTTACTTACTTAATAGGTTTTACAACCTTGCATACTCGGTCCATTCCACGTACTGACTGAATACTCTATGTTGTATCATTTTATAATACACGCTCCGATCTTCATACTCATCCCCCTCACTAGCTAGTTCCGGTGTTAGCATCCAGTCTCTATTGGTGAGTCCTCATCTGTCGAGGGCCCCTTATTTAGTTATGATTATGTATTTCAGTTTCAGAATTAGAGAGTTAGTTGGGGTCTTGTCCCATAAACTCATTAGACATAGAGGCTTTTTAAACATAGATTGTATTCACCTTCAGACTCGTTTTGTATGTTCAGATTTTGTGTTAGGTTTAGACTTTCGCTATGTTTATTATAATTGATCTTCCATTTTAATAATTGACTTAGATGTATGTTCATGCCATGGGTCGACTTGGAGTCTCTCGGGGATCCTTGTCCCGTGTCTCGATCTGGGCCCATGCTCGGGTCGTGACAAACTTTGTATTAGAACCATAGGTTTTGAAGTGTCCTAGGGTGTCTGGAAGCCATGTTAAGTAGAGTCTGTTTCATGGGTGTGAAGCGTGCCACACTTATGACAAAGACTTTACGATATGTACAATAAATTTTCCCTTCTTTCAGGATCTATGTCGTGCGATGAAATGTCTCTTCATTCCTCTAACTCGTGCTATATGGTATGCAGAAACAGGTGTTCTCAGAGCAACAATGGGAGCCAGTCAGTCCCACCAACCCCAATGGATCCCATGTTCAAGCATGTTATGGATGCAAAACACGAGGCCGCTTTTAGAGTGTTGATACGAGCCATGATCACCCAGCCTAATCAACAAACTATCCCATCCGCGAACCCTACCAAAGAGGAGACAACTACTAGGGTCAAGACTCCACGAGGAGGAGTTTGTCTATATTTCGTGGTTCAAGTATGGCTGGAGAGTTGAATAGGAGAGAAGGTAGGAAAAAAAGGCCCAGGACCGAAGACTTGGAGAGTCCCTAAGAAGGCTCCAGTAGTGGAAGCCACGCTCATCCTCGACAGAGGTCTGTAGCCCAGGTTCGGGGAAGTAAGCCTTGGGTGAGGGGGAATACCTACCCAGTTTGTGAGCACCGTGGAAAGAATCACCTAAGAAAGTACATGGTGGGTTTAGATATTTGCTTTTATTGTGGCCGTCCAGGTCATAAACACAGAGATTTCCCTTTAGCCAAGCTAGATGGCCAGAGAGGCCGTGCACCGGCCACCCCTCCAGCAAACCTATTTAGCTGGACAACATGCTTGAAATGTGGTAGGGCACACGAGGGACACTGTTTGGCAGGTTCAGGCACCTGTTTTGGATGTGGGGAGGTGGGACACATGCGCAGGATTGCCCATCGTCTAACCAGGGCAAGGGTAGAGCAAGTGTGCCAATCACCGGATCAGCAGCTCCAGCAAATCTCCCATCCCAACAGGACAGGTTACCAAGAGAAAGTGGCAGTCAACCTTAGATGTAGTCCCTGGTATGTTATAAGCCTTCTTATCAAACCTACCATGATTGCTAGTTCCGAGAACTACTGTATAAGGTACAAGATCTCTTTGTGCATTTTAATATAGGATATATTTTGTGGAAGGTAGGGAAAGGATAAGTGAAGGGCCAAGTTAGGTCTTGAGTTTTCCAATAAGGAAGTTCTATAATTAGTATCTGGGGGTAGTCCATCCATTCCCCTATAGATGTTTCCCTTATGTTTTGCTCGATGCTACGCTCAACTCATGCTTATGATCACAACAATAAGATGATAGGTAACCCCGTCAGTCAGTGATCCCAATATTACCCATTCAGCTTCATGTCATGACCCTCGTTATATATGTGAACTCATGTCTCTTAGCACGCTCATTTCTACGAACTTAGCCCCTAAGACTTGCCTTATCGGCTCATAAAATCATGCTATATTATGTATTTGCCCAGCTTAGATTTCTTAAATGATTATTTAGACTATTCGGACTCTCGAGGACATTTTGAGGGCGTGTGTAATTGACTTCAAAGGTAGTTGGGATGATAATTTGCTTCTTATTGAGTTTGCATATAACAACAACTATCATTCCAGCATTCAGATGGCTCCGTTTGAGGCTCTCTATGGGTAGAGAAGTAGATCGCCTATTGGTTGGTCTGAAGTCAGTGAAGCTGCAATGATAGGACCACATTCAGTCCATGAGGCCATGGAGAAAGTTCAGCTTATACGAGAAAGATTGAAGACAGCTCAGAGTCGCCAAAAGTCTTATGCGGATGTGAGAAGGAGGGAGCTTGAATTAAAAGTTGATGATTTGGTGTTTCTAAAGCTGTCTCCCATGAAGGGAGTGATAAGGTTTAGAAAGAAAGGAAAACTCAGTTCCCATTATGATGGCCCCTACTGGATTTTGAAATGGGCTGGCAAGGTGGTGTATGAATTGGAGTTTCTCTCAAAATTAGCTTCTGTTCATCCTGTTTTTCATGTATCGCTCTTAAAGAATTGTCTAGGGGATCCAGCTCTAGCTGTTCTGGTGGAGAGTATAGGTGTGAAAGACAACCTTAATTATGAGGAGGTTCCGGTGGAAATACTGGATCGTCAGGTTCGAAGGCTAAGAAAAAAGAAATAGCTTCAATTAATTTTTTATGGAGGAATCAACATGTTGAGGGAGCTATGTGGAAAGCCGAAGCAGATATGAGTGCTAGATACCTACATCTCTTCCCTTCCGGCTCAGTTCTAGCTTGAGGTATTAGTTCTTTTCCTAAAACTCTATTTTGTTTCATGTTCAATTCATGAATCTCAGTTTCTTTCATGTCAAAGTACGTATGTATGATTCATGAATTCAGTTTAGTCATCTAGTTCAATTGGAGTCGGTTATTCTGGCAGTTTTCTGCTTATATGATTAGTATTTGAGTATGATGATTGCGTTTCTATGCTTTTCTGTATGATTTTCAACATTCGAGGAGGAATGTTCCCAAGGGGGAGATATTGTTAAACCCCGAAAACTGTAAGATCAAACATGAAAGTTGAAACCAAAAAAAAGCAAGATTTTCTACACTAGGTCACAGAATGAGTCTTCTTGTGACCGATCAGGATGACCACGAGTCTCAAGTGACTCATGGTGGGGAGTTTGACTTAAGATGAAAATTCAAGTTTTCGAGTGACCACGGGCATGACCATCAGTCGTGGTTAGCCCCCACGACTTGTTAAGTCAGCCATGGTCACGGATTGCTGAAGGAAGAGAAAGTTCGGGGCAGTGCGCTTAACGGGTCCTCACCACGACTCGTTGGGAGCACCACGAGTTGTGATGTCGCCTGTGGTGACCCCCCCCGGTATTTCTAGCAGTGTAGAGGATGAGAGGTGACCACGAGTCATGGTCACCAGTAACGACCCATTACATTCCCCGTGGTAAGCCAGTTGAAGTTTTGGCAGTGTACTTGACGACTAGTAGCCACGACTCGTGCCCAATGGTAACGACACGTCAAGTCCCTCGTTGGGACTGGCAGTCTATTTTTCCCTGCGAGTTTAGTAAGGGCTTTTCCATAATTCCTATGATCTTAAGGCCTAAACTATGTCGTTTTAAACTATGAATAGTGAGTTTAATGAGGGCTAAGTTCATTTTAAGCCATTCCTATTCATGCTTGCAATCTTAGAAGTCTAGAGAGGTGATCAAACTTAATTTCTCCAGGTTCTTCTCAATTCTTCCTTGGGCAATCAGAGAAGTTGTAGAATCAGATTCTCTCAGGTATGTAGCGTTATGAATGGGTGAAATTGTTTAAACCCACACCCAATACTCTCTCAATTCATGAAATTCAAATTGATGATTCTTTGAGGTTTTAACCCAATCCATGAATTTCCTAAACTTCTGCCACGGGTATGCACTAAGCATGTTTCTATTCTTGATTTATGATTCATGGGCAAGTTTTACAATGTTTTCAACTATAAATCATGTTTTCAAGTTTAATTATGATGCCCATCCATGAAAGTTCATGAAAATTGAGATCTTCGATATATGTTCAACCATGATGCGCTATTTATGAGAAAAGCATGTTTTCAAGTTACCCATGTTTAGGATTATGTTTTTAAGGGAATCAAGCTATTTTCAAGCATGTTAAAATATTGAGTAAGCCCACATGTTCAAACATGTTTTATGATTTCATTAATTAGCTTACACATGGTTTTGGAATCAAGACTCCCACTATTTTCAACTTGTGGTATGATTTGAGCCAAGACTCCTCATGCATGATTTAAAATTTTAAATGTATATTTCTATTCAGTTTCGTCTCTATATGATGGTCAGCTTCGTTGAAAAATTATTGAGAGTTAATGCATGTTTTTGGGAGTAATGTCTATCACCAAGTAGGCCAAGGGTCAATCAACCCGGTGCCTCAAAACAATGCCCCGCGTAGGATATATATATATACTTTGGGACCTCCCTTGTGAGTTTTCCCCTTCACCAAGGGGCCTTCATCTTGATATCAATTTCATGGTTTTATCCTTAGCCCTGTCAAAGTTTTGGAAGGCTCTGCACTCTTGAGTTTAATAATTGGGACCACATAAGGTCTATCATGGTAATGTCGGTTATATGATGAGTCTCCCGTTGTTCCTAATGATTTCTGTTATTCATATTTATCATTTATGATATATATGTGTGTGTGTGTGTTTTAAAACAGATTTCAGCTTTAGGTCATTCGATTTAGTTATGATGTTCAGTTATGTTCAGATCATGATTTCAAAAAATAGCATGCAAGCCCTACTCTCAGATTCTTATCTTGATTATGTTTTGTATTATGCATGTTTTAATGATTTTACTTACTTATGTGGTATTAATTACATTGCATACTCGGTACATTCCACGTACTGACTACATACTCTATCCTGTGTCATTTTATGATATAGGCTCCGTTCTTCAGACTCAGCCCCATCACTAGCCCGTTCCGGTGTTAGCATCCAATCTCTATTGGTGAGTCCTCCTCTATCGAGGGCCCCTTTCTATTCAGTTATGTTTACGTATTTCAGTTTTAGACTTAGAGAGTTAGTTGGGGTCTTGGCCCATCAACTCATCAGATGTAGAGGCTTTTCAGACATAGATTATATTCAGCATCAGACTCGTGTTGTATGTTTAGATTTTATGTTATGTTTAGACTTCCTCTATGTTTATTATGATTGATCATCTGATTTAATGATTGATTTAGATGCATGTTCATGCCATGGGTGGACTTGAAGTCTCTCAGGGCTCCTTGTCCTATGTCTTGATCCGAGCCCATGCTCAGGTCATGACATGTAATGACACCGGTAGCATAGCTTGGGACCTCATCTAGGAACAAGGGCACTCAAGTTTGCGGGCATAACTGAGATATGAGCACCGAATATGGCATTGAGGTGCCAGCTTTCCTGGCTTTTCTCTTCATTTGCACAACCACAATTTCTCCAAAATTTATGGGGACCCCGGTCATGAAGCAGCTCATGAGGATAACTGCTTCCAAAATGTCCCACTGCTCATTCTTGGAGGGTATGTACGACCAATGATGAAGTCCAACCACAGTTTGGTGTCAAACATAAGATCATGGAGAGAAATCTCGCCGCCCATGGTGGCTCAGAATTGTGTGTATGCAGCAATAACCGGAGCTACCAGCGGAACTGGTTCTCCTTATAAGCAATTTGAGCTGTATATTTTGATCCGGTTTCAATCTCATCCTTCCAAAAGAGCGAACTAATGGTCATTGGAGTGATGTCGACCTCCACACCTCGCACCCTAACTGAAGGCAAGGAGGGAAATTCGTCCACCTTACTAATGAGTTGGAAATTTACCAACTCATTAGGCTCTTAAACTTGAATTTTTGTTTTGTTATTGAGTCATTAAGGTGGACTTTGTGCCCTTTCTCTTTGATTCTTTGGAGGTACATCACTAGAGTAGAGAAAGCATGAAATCGAGCAAAATACATGAACTTTGAGGTGAAATTTGTGGAGGTGACATTCAAGGAAAAGAGACAAAGACAATGAAGGATTTGAACTTAAAAAGAGGTGCTAAAGACATGGCTTTAACTGGCTAAAAGCGGATCCGAAAGTGTGAAATACGGGAAAAATGCAACATCCAAGGCCTAAAAATCTGCTCCAATCGACGACTAGAATTCTGCCACCGGTGAATCATTGGCCAAATGCCGGTGAGTCGTTGATGGTCACTACCCCAACATTGTTTTTCTATCGGCAAGTAATTGGTGCTCCGTGGATTGGCACCAGCGAAACGCCGGTTCTTCACAAGTGAGGCCATCAAATGTGGGGTAAAATGTCTGTAAAGGTCTCCAAAGCAACTAAAAGCCCCAAGGGCATTTGGGGAAAGTTGTGCACAAGAAAGTACATATATTTACATCACTCTCATTGCACACCACTAATTCATTCATCAATTATTCATCATTCACTTACTCTTTCACCATAGAATTGTAGAGCTAAAAATTAATTTTCTTCTTCTTTTTTTAACCCATTTTGGGGGAATTCCACCATTATTGTAAGACATTGTGAAGCAAATTTGTTAAGCGAATATGATGAATATTGAGGGGAATCCTCTTGGTATCTTCTCTCTCTCTCTCTCAAAATATGCATATAACTAATTTGTTATCTAGGGTGTGTGCATTGTGGATTTGTTAAAATGAATGGGTATTGATTAATTTCTCTTGGATTCAATTGCTAATATAGATCTATTATCTTATCCAAGATTTAATTGTGAAAATTGTTGGTTGCATACACAAATTTTGCGTTACTTTTCTTGCTTTGATTAAGAGAGTCAGGTGAGAATTGGGCGAGAAGATAATGGTGAGGATTTGGAGTGTTGGTGTTTGGGATTGATCTAGAGATAGTCAAAACCCACATCTTCACTCCATTAAAGGTCAAGGCTAGAGATAGCTAAATCCTTCCTCAAGCTTTTGTGGTTGATAACTTGAATATGTATTTGGGATTTGAGAAAACCCGAGGCATAAACATTCTTGTGATTGAAAAATAAGAGAATGTGACTTATCCACTGCTTTTTATGTTAATTTTGCATCTAAAGCAATGAAGTAAATCCCATTTTATTTGTTAACCCATCAATAGAACACCCCTAGATATCTCACTTGTGATTGAAACAATTGGAATTCCTTCCACTTAAATTTAATTTGAATTTGGTGTTATTTTCCTTTTTCCCCCAAATTTTACTTTTCAAATGTGGAACAACGATGCATTCTAGTTTAAATTAGTTTGTAAATCTTGGATTATAGACTCAATTCCTTGTGGAATACACCTGTCATGTTATTTATTTTGATACAACGACTATTTACGCTCTCTCATGAAGAAGAGTGTAGTCTGGATGTTATAAGAAATGGCGTCGTTGCTAGGAAATTGAGTTGTCATAAGCCATTAGTTATCGATTGATTCGAACTAGTTTTGCATTTTTGGTTTACATCTTGTTTTGTTTTTATTTTTGTTTATTTGTATTTGTATTAAGGCATCATGAAATAAAAGGAGGTTTGTTGGTTGTAACCCATATTGTGATGACCCATATTCCTATTGTGGAGGACCACACCATTGGCAAGATTGGAAATATGCCCCTAGAAGAGAGATGAGTGCACCTTCTTTCTCCTATGATGGATATAGATGCACATTATGTGGTGGTCATGGTAGGCATTGGGGTGGATGCCCAAATAAGTTCACTTCTCGTAATAGTGGGTATGATAGAAGTTGTGCTCCTAAGCTTGATATGAATGAACCCATGAAAAATGAGGGAAGAATCAATACATGTGGGCGCATGGAAGCCATGCTCCAGGCCTTTTTGGAGCGGGAGTCTAATGCGAAAAAGGATGTCAACCCCTCAATACCCATGGAATCATTAACTTCTTAAGAAGAAAGTTATAGTTCTCTAAAAGAAGAAGCGGAGGAGATATTGAGAAGCATAACAAGAAGAAGTGAACAATGGGGCATAACTCAACTTGACTCATGGGAGGAAGCTCAATATGATGATGAAGAAGGAGTCAAGGTGAACTTTGAAGAGGTCATGGGGGTTTACCAACCAACCAACCATATAATAATGCAAGATGCCAAAGTTAAAAGAGTGACGCTAGAGTCCCCAATAGACATCCAACACATCATACTAAAGGACTCTAGCGCACTTGAGAAGGAGGATGTCAAGAAAGAAGCATGCTTGAGAAGGGAGCGACTTAAACTGCCCTGCTATCATATTTCAACATTGAACTTGGTTGAAAATATGGAGATTGAAGAAACAAAGTCAATAGAGGAAGTTGAGGAGGAAGATCAAGGTGGCTTCATCTTAAAGTATGCCATGCCAACAAGGTCAAAGAACTTCCCTCCTTTAAGGGCCAAGAAATACAAAATGCAACATCCATTGCTTTACACCTTGACTTTTAAACCATCAGCCCTTAATCGAAGTAGAAGAATCAAAAAGAAACTAGGGGTGCGATTCAAAATCTCAAAGTGTAGAGAAAGGTGGTGAAAGTTGAAGTCATCGAGCAATGATGTTAATTAAGGCACTTCTTGGGAGGCAACCCAAGTACCTTTAGATTTTGTTTTTATTTTTCATTTTGTTCTATTTTACTTTATGTTTGTGTTGTCTTTGAGTGTGCAAGGGTGGAACAGGTGTGGAATGTGATAAAAAGTGGAAGCCAAATTGAGCAACTGGCGCTAGACCGACGAAACGCTGGTCTAAGGCACGAAACGTCGGTCAATGCTGGTTATAAGTAGAATGCCTGGAAAGAGGAGGTTCTGAAGAAGTTGTTCTACAGCGTACACAGTTCCAATGCAGATGCCTCCATCATACCAGGGAGTTCTGTCACCCATTCCTTCCTTACTTTGTTTATCCATATGAATTGAGGACAATGCTTTATTTTTGTTATAGGGGTGAAGTTTGAGTAACCCACTTGGTAAATGATGCACGATATGGCCCTATGATAGACTGGGTGACATCATTATTAATGGAAAATCTTCATTACTTGCTAGTTAGTTTCGCCTTTGTAGATAGTACTTTAAATAAACTCCAAGGGTTTTTTCTATACTAGGTTCTTTTCCAAGGAGCTATTTATTTTTCTTACCTTATTTTTGAGTTGAAATGAGTGACATTTTCCTATGATAGATTGAAAGACAGCTTTCTTAAGGGAAAATGTCAATTCTAGAGTCTTGTTGAGTCTTTTGTGTACTTGTTTGAAGAGGTACCACCAAAAATTTCTTGCTTGACATTGTGCATGAGTTTTGGAAAGAAAAGAGGGGAATTAAATTTGAAAATGAGCACCCTCTTGTTATGGGCTATACATTCCTCGCTTGGCTTTATGATTCATTAACTAACTTGTCTAAAGTCATTCTCTTAATGTGATGAAGAAAGTATGTGAACTCCTTTGATTGTGATGCCTTGTGTGGCAAGTCTTTTGGCCTAATTCTTGCGTATTCATGATTGTCTAGAACTTGTCTTAAGTGTTATTCAAGGGAAAATGTGAGACGGGGCTGCACTTAGAACATGATATTAGGCTCTCTTTTGATAGTCACTTCACCCAAAATGACCTCCTTGAACATCTTCCCTTGTTAGCCAATGTTGAGCCTTTGAACGTTTTTCTTTGAAACCACATTACAAGCCTAAGGACCCTTTTTAATCCTCCTCTTTGGCACCCGTCCTCCCTACTTACTAGTGATGAAATACTGTAAAATGGGGCATAAATCACAAGAAATGGGGAGAGACAAGGAAATGAGTGTGAAATGAGGCAAAAGCCTATATTTGGGGTTTTGCAAGGGAAGGGGGAAACATGAGAGCATCAATGTGAGATAGAACCAAAATTGTGATGAGATGAATAAAATGATGGGTTGAAAGACCTCGAACCATAAAAAGAGAAACAATAGTTAAAAGGTGATATCTCTTGTGTAGATAAGGCTAAATGTGAAATTCATAGGTGTTATAAGGGTGGCTCTCATTACACAAAAGATGAAGATGACGAACAAGGAGAAACAAGGTGGAGTGGTCTCAATAAGGTGATGATATATTGCAAGTGTTTATAAAGGCATTATGGAGGCTCTAGTCACTAAAGCTAAGCATTTATCCTACCCTTACCCCTAGCCTTCATGGTACCCCACAAGTCGTTAGTGATTTTGAGTGCATCAATTCTACATTAGTGGAGAGTTACATGAATGGCAAGCCTACGGGTCAATTTGTATGCACTTGAATTTTTTTGTGTGAGTGAGCATATTTTTCTTATCTTATAATCCCTATGTGTGAAAGGCTTAAATATAGTTGGGATTCTCTCTTCTTATGAGTGGCACTTCCTTGGAGTACATGCTTAAAAGTGTTTTCAAAATGAGAGGTGTGAATGAGACAAGTGCGTAGAGAACTTTAAGGCAAGCTTTAAATGTAAATTGTTAATGACTTTATATGCTCCTTGAACTTATTTTGATCAAACATGCCCCTTGTTTGAATGAAATGAATGCATGCAAGATATGCGTAATGATTGTGGTCACCTAATCAAGCTTGTGCAACATGGTTTGAGTCTTTTCATCTTCTTGAGTTGGTGTATAATGCTTTGGGTTGTCCTGAGGCTTGACGGTTTGTGTATAACTCCCTCAAAAAGCTCTAAGCTTTAGAAATATCTTCTTGTGAAAGAATGTCTTGCTTGATCCTTGCTGCACATATTCATATATAGCATGTTGTTCCATTTGTTCAACTATAAAGACTTGCATTACGTGAGGACAAGCGACAGTTCAAGTTTGGGGGTTTGATGAGTTGGAAATTTACCAACTCATTAGGCTCTTAAACATGAGTTTTTGTTTAGTTTTCGAGTCATTAAGGTGGATTTTTTGCCCTTCCTCTTTGATTCTTTGTAGATACTTCACTCGAGTAGATAAAGCATAAAATCGAGCAAAACTCATGAACTTTGAGGTGAAATTGGAGGAGTTAACATTCAAGGAAAAGAGACAAATACAATGGAGGATTTAAACTAAAAAAGAGGTGATAAAGACATGTCCTTAACTGGCTAAACGTGGATTTGAAAGTGTGAAACGCAACATCCAAGGCCTAAAAAAACTTCTCCAACCATCGACTGGAATTCTGCCACCAGCAAATCGCCAGCCAAACGCTGGTCAATCACCGGTGCGTCACCGGTGGTCACTGCCCCAACATTATTTTTTCGTTGGAAAGTAATCGGTGCTTCGCAGATTGGCACAGGAGAAACGCCGGTTCTTCGCAAGTGAGGCCAACCAAGGAGGGGTAAAAACATCCGAAAAGGTCTCCAAAGAACCTAAAAGCCTCAAAGGCATTTGGGAAAAATTGTGCACAAGAAAGTACAGATATTTACATTACTCTCATTGTACACCACTAATTCATTCCTCAATTATTCATCATTCACTTACTCTTTCACCACAGAATTGTAGAGCTAAAAATTACTTTTCCTCTTCTTTTTATTTAACCCATTTTGGGGGAATTCCACCATTATTGTAAGACCTTGTGAAGCAAATTTGTGAAGAAAATATGATGAATATTGACGAAAATCCTCTTGTTATCTTCTCTCTCTCTCTCTCTCTCAAAATATGCATAACTGATTTGTTAGTTAGGGGTGTGTGCATGTTGGGTTTGTTAAATATAATGGGTATTGATTAATTGATATTGGATTATTACTGCTAGTATAGATATATCATCTTCTCCAAGTTTTAATTATGAAAATTGTTGGTTGCAAACATGAATTTTGCTTTACTTTTCTTACTTTTGCTTGAGAGAGAAAGTTGAGAATTGGATGAGAAGATAAATATGAGGATTTGGTGTGTTGGTGTGTGTGATTGATCTAGAGATAGTCAAAAACCCACATCTTCACTCAATTAAAGGTCAAGGCTAGAGATAGTTAAATCCATCCTCAAGCTTTTGTGGTTGATAACTTGAATTTGGCTTTGGGATTTGAGAAAACCTGAGGCATAAACATTCTTGTGATTGAAAAATGAGAGAGTATGACTTATCCACTACTTTCTATGTTAAATTTGAGTCTAAGGCAATGAAGTAAATCTCATTTTTTGTTGTTAACCCATCAATAGCACACCCCTAGTCATCTAACTTGTGATTTCAACAATTGGAATTCCATCCACTTAATTTTAATTTTAATTTTAATTTGATAATATTTTCCTTTTCCCCCAAATTTTCACATTTCAAATGTGGAATAATGATGATTTCTAGTTTGAATTAGTTTATAACTCTTGGATTATCAACTCAATTCCCTGCGGGATTCGACCCCAACATCCTTCAGGTTATTTGTTTTGATACAACGACCGTTTACGCTCTCTTGTGAAGAAGAGTGTAGTTTGGAGGTTATCACTTACCCCTGTGACGCATACTCTCCTTCCTGGCTTGGTAAGAAGCGTAATATTTTGGGATGAGGCTGGGGAGGTAATCTGGGAGTGGATTGGTGAAAGCGTGCCATCGGTAGTCATGGAATTTGGAGGTGATGTTGGGGAGGCCACCTCGCAGCCCTTCCAAGTTAAACCGCTTCTCAACAATGATTGAGCGGCTCTTGCAAATAGCGTAAAGGCCCTTCTTGTTAGGCACACAAAATATTATAGCCTCTCGAGAGTTGGTGGGTGCTGCGTTTGGTGGTAGAGGAGGCTAGGGCCTGGACCTTGATTGGGCTCCCGGATGAAGTTATATTCTGCGAAAACCATGTTCGTGCCAAACAACCATACTTTCTTTTGGTATTTTTGTGTAAGAGAAAATAAAATAAAACAAAAATAATAAAACTAACATCTATCCTAAACTAAGATATGGAATTACAGTAATTGGATGACAAACAAGTAGACTTTCTGAGATGTGAAACACTGAAAGTGCCAGCGAGACACTGGCAAAACACAGATGGGGATCCGCAAACAGTCGGTTGTCTGCCGGACTAAAGTAGAACACTGGAACTTCCAGGGTCATCCAGTGAGACACTTATGGAATGCCAGTGTAACACAGGTCTAGGACAGTGTCCTAAACCCTGAGCCTTTGCCCACGTTTCATTTGGCATTTTGCTGGGCCTGATCGGTGGTTCGCCGGTGGATGCCTGGCAATGAAATTCCTCCCAGATTTAGAAAAATGGAAAAACACTCAGATTCAAAACCCACTCACTCAACATAGCAATAGCAAAGCAAGTAAATTGACAATTTACCCTTAAGAAAGATGTCACTCCATCTATCATCGGGAAAATTGTGCATTTTAAGCACACATGGGGTTACTCAGACCTCACCCCAACTCATATTCTACATACTAAGAAACAAGAATTTGAACAAAGGACAGAACAACATTGGTATTCAGGTGATATCACCACCCCCACATACTCACAGAAAGAATAATAGCAAAGTAGCAACAAGCACAATCATGAAGGTAATGGGGATACATGATTTGGAGCATTTTAGGGTTCACAGGCTCAAAGGAATCCATTTTTTTCCCATAAATAGTCAAAAGCAGAGTAAGAATGACATACCAGATTGATTTGAAATCACAAAAATGAGAAAGATTAAAACTTGCACAAAAAAGCTCCACACAACTTGTTCTTTCTTTAGTATATTTGAGAATAAAGTGAGTAGTGATAAAGATGAGGAATTGAGTGTGGATTTTAAAAGAAAGAAGGAGTGAAGGGGATTGGTAGGTGAAAAGGTGGGTTTTATAGTGGGAAGATGGAAAGGTAATGTATGGGGAAGTTAAAAGGGTGTAATGGGAAGGTGGAAGAAAAGGTTTATGGGGATTTGGAGGGGTTTTGAATATATTTTAACATTCTCAGGTCGGATCGATCTATGGACCAATCAAAAATATTTAGAAAATGAACTTACCTACACCTGCGCTTAACCGGGGGTCACCAGTCCTAAGGCCGATGCCCAATACCCTTCAACTTGACTAGTTATCGACCGACAATTGGCCAGTGAGTTGAAAATGGATCGCCGAATACTCCAAAACTTCCAGGTGCATTATTTGGAGTCGGTGATTCACCGGTGGTTTGTGGATTGGTATCGGCACTTTGCCGGCGAGTCGCCGAATTCCTCTCATCTTTCCCCTTCTTCTATTCATTACCTGCGACAGGACACTATTTTGCATGTTGGCACCGGTGTTTCACTGGTCTAACACCTTTTCTGCCTTATTTTTCTTCTCCATTGTTTGTGCATCCAAGCTACCCACAAAGTCAAAAACAAAATATCAAAATGCTCAAGATGAAAATTCTTGGGTTGCCTCCCGAGAAGCCCCATAGTTAACGTTGTGGCACGACGGATACCTTCTAGATTTTCAACATTCCAGAGGATCATCCTCCACTTCATTCTCATCATCAAAAGATTCATAATGCTCTTCTTCCATATCAAGCACTACCATGACCTTGCACTCATCTGAAGTATTAATAGGCTGGCATACATTGAAGGTGACCTCGTCACCACCTACCCGAAACTTCAGCTCCCCAAGCTCCACATCAATTAAAACCCTTCCCGTTACTAGTATATGTCGCCCAAGATGATTGGCACCTCGATGTCCGTTTCACAATCCAACACAACGAAATCAACTGGGAGTATGAATTTATCCACCTTCACAAGAACATCAACTAGAACTCCAACGGGTCTTTTGATTGACCTATCCACCATCAACAGCCTCATAGAGGTAGGTTTAGGACTCCCTAACCCAATTTTTTTGGAATATCATGAGAGGCATGAAATTGATACTAGCATCGAGGTCACACAAAGCTTTATTGAACATGGATAATCCAATTGTGCAAGAAATTGTGAATGCCCTGGATCTTCACATTTTGGAGAAAGGTTTCTAGTCATGATAGCACTAAAATGATGGGTCACCTCATCGGTGCCTGTATCCACCACCTTCTATTTCTTCAAGAGTTCCTTCATAAATTTTATATATCCTGACATTTGAATCAAAGCATCAACCAGTGGTATGTTGATAAATAATTTACTAAACATTTCAATAATCTTTTGAAACTGATTATCTTCCTTCTTTTTGGCCAACCGTTATGGATATGGTGGAGGAACTCTCACTTCATGATCCTTGGCATTAGGGGACTTCATGCCCGTCTTCCGATAAACATTATCCGAGGGCGTCATATCAACATCTCCCTCATCTTTTCCTTCCTCATTATCACCAACACATGGTGCTTTTGGCACCTTATTCAACACATCATCATGAATTGCCTTCGGAGCATCAACATCCTTGGTCTTCACGTCCACATTTTTTAATATCTTACCACTCCTAGTCATAATTTCCATGCAATGGCCATCTTTCTTTGGGTTCGAGACAATATCACTAGGATGTTCATCCTTCATACGAGGGTTCATTTATGCAGATAAATGGTTCATTTGTGCTTCGAGGTGTTTGATTGAAGCCGAATGGGAGCTAACAATTTGGGTGAGGTTAGACACCTCCACTTTCAACTCTCTAACTCCACTGTCAGTGGATTCTACTTTCTTCAACACTCGAGAAAACATGTCCTTAATATTTGAGCTTCCAATATCACTCACCTTAAGCTGTCCTTGAGGTGTTTCTTCTTTTGAAGAGGTACGTAAAGGTTAGAACTTTTGTGATATCGCTCTCCTTCGCGATTTTGCTCTCTATTTCCCCATCAATCATTTTTATCCCCCATCCAAGATTGTCATGGTTTCTCTAACCTTGATTCTCCTCCCTTGGGCCCCAAGGGCCTGGATTGGCACCTTGATACCCAGGGCGAGAACCCCCAAATTGGCCCGACATGTATTCACACTCTTCCTCATATCTTGGAGGTGAAGTATCATCATCAAACTAAGAGTGGGGTTGAGCATCCACGACATTCACATTCTTTATACCAACTCCCATCACATTCTTTGTCATCAACTTTAGCTGGGTCATCATTTTTGCAATAGTTTCATCTCTAGCCTCATCTCTCTTCCTCAATTCTGCTCTCAATAGATTTGGGGCAACACCACTAGAAGATACTTCCTCTTCTGTAGTATGCCATGCTTGATTGGTCTTCGTCATTCTATCAAGTAATTCCTTGGCTACTCCATAGGGATGATCCATGATTGATCCCCTAGCTAAATAATTTCCCACTGGCTTATTAACAAAATCCAATGATTGGTAGAAGCTTTGAAGTAGAACCCCATCGGGGAAGCCATGATTTGGACAAATGGCTATTTTTTCTTAAAACTCAACCATGCTTCATGGAGTTGTTCAACTGCAAGTTGTCAAAAATTAGTAATGTCATCCCTTAGTTGCAACATCCTCAAGGGAGGAAAGACCTATACAAATGCCTGTGTGAGTTCATTCCAAGAGGTAATAGACTTGGGAGGCAACTCCTCCAACGACACGGTTGCTTCCCCGATGAGTGAGAATGGGAAGAGTCTCAATCTGATTGACTCTTGAGTGATATTTGTAATGTTGAAGGGTTGAAAAATATCCAAGAAATTGCAGAGATGCCTGTTTGCATCCTCACTGGGCATTCCTCCAAAAGAGTCCCTTCATTTGAAGTAAATGCAGTATTGTACTCATCACATGGAAAAATGCATTCCCTACCGTAGAAGATAGGCACATTGCACCTACTACATCGGGCATCACGGGGTCATCATCTTCATGATCCATATGCCCATCCAGTGAACCTTCTCCTTCTAGTGAATGCTGGCTCATATCAAATTCAACCTAGAAGGCACCAACAACAATTGTAAAGTCAAACTATTTAAGATTCAAGATCAATTCAAAATAACAATAACTAGAGGCTATCAAACTACATTCCCCGGCATTGACACCATTTTTTATAACGTCCAAGATACACCCTTCTTTACAAAAGAGAATAAACGATTATTGTATCAAAACAAATAACCCCACGAGTGTCGGGGTCGATCCGATAAGGAATGTGAGTTGATCACACAATAGTCGTACATTAAATTGAATTAATTCACATCAAAGTTGCAAAAAAAAAATAAGAGAAAATTTGGGGAGTCATGATTTATGAAATACAATATAGAATTGCTAAAAATAGGGGCATAGTATAGAAAAGGCCAATGGAGAGACTACTAGGAGTGTGATATTGATAAGGGGCTTCAATGNGATATTGATAAGGGGCTTCAATGGGTAGGAATTGTTAATTGCTTCTATCTATACTCAACAATATGATTAGCCGTGGATTAGGTAACATCTTAAGTTTCTCAACCAATTAGATGTCTTATACCTTGGGTTCTCTTAAATTCCAAGGTTCATCTTCACACAAACTACATTATCTTGGGTATGGATTTACTCTTTCTAGCTCCAATGTTTAATGGATGTGTAATATTAGGTTTTGGCTATGTCTAGCCAATCCTCACATAATTATCATCCAAAAACTCATTATTGTTTCCTCACCCATACCTTAATTTCCTTTTTAAAGCAAACTCAAAGTAAGAAAATACAAACCACATTTGCAACTATGAGTTTTCAACTTAAAATTCAGAGGAAACACTAAAATCATACTAATTGAGTAAATGTACGATTAAATTCACTATACCCAACCCAAATCAACCCCAATCATTTACATAACCCTACCAAAGATTTTAGCTACTCAGGTAAGTAAAATAAGACATTGCATTAATCAACAATTCAATATCTTTTCACAAACTTGAGTAAAAGAAATTCAAGCAAGGTCTGAACTCCAATGGAATTTCTACCTTCACAGTGAAGAAGGTGACTTTCTGTTTATACTTCTCTCTACTTAAGCCAAAAGAAATATTAATATTCAATACTTCTAGAAATGAATATTTAAGTCTTTTATGAAATGTACAAAAAATAGGGTACATATTTGCTTCTCTTTTTTAGTATTTGACATTTTTTCCCCTGGCTGACGGGCCTCACTTGCGGTTCACTACCGGTTCGCCGGTGTAGGTTCGTGAAATGCCGGTCAACTAGAGATGAAGGATAATGAGGTGTTTTGGCTCTTCGGCACTGGCACCGACAGTTCTCTGATGCTAATCCGTGAATGTCGGTTGGTCCTAGCTCCTGGCAGTAAATTCTTCAACACTTCATTGTTGGCACCAGTGGTTTGCCAGTGCTCATTTGTGGTCCGCAAGACTCCAACCTTCTTCTGGGTAGTAGGAAACTGTGATCAATCTAGTGTTTTTCTAGTGTGCTTTGGTGGAGCACTGTTCATCAACTTTATTTTCATTCTTTTCCTCAACTTCATGCTTTTATCTATTCACGTTAAGTACCTGCAAGGATCAAAGGGAAAAGGTTAAAATACACCTAATAGACTTGAGAACTAAGAAAAAACTAATGTTTAAGAGCCTAATGAGTTTGCATATTCCCAACTCATCAATCCTTACTCATGTAATCAAAATGACAGTCTATTTACTCCAGCATAGTAGTCAAGCAGAATATCAACAAGCATACAAGCGGATGACCTACGACTCAATTCTAAAAAAAAGTGATAAAACTTCCCTTAAGACGATCATCATCCATCTATCATAGGGAAACATCATTACTCTACGACGACACACAAAATAAAAAGTTACCCAGTTCAAAGGTCCCCCCTTTGAAAAAGAATTGAGGCCAAGAGAGAAACAAAAGGGTATATCAGACATTCCATTTTAAATTTTTTTTAACTAAACTTGCTGGCAATGGTAAAGGCCACAAGGATGGCAACGGTAATGGGAACCATCAAGCCCCACTAGTTCAGGAGCACCAGGCATCGGAGCCAGTCGCTCACGCTAAGTTCGGGGATGCTATTCAGATGCTTTCGTAGGCCTTGACCGCTCAGGTCAATTAGAAAGTCGTTGCGCGTGTTCCATAAAATAGAAAAGTAGCGGCGGCTCAAGTCAGAGACTTCTTGAGGATGAACCTGCCAGAGTTCCTTGGGTCCAAGGTAGATGAGGACCTATATGAGTTCATAGATGAGATTATCAAGATCACCCAAGTCATTGGGGTGAATGGGGCTGAGTGTGCATAGTTGGCCTCTTACCAGTTGAAAGGGATCGTGCATATCTAGTTTCGCCAATGGAAGGATAGCAGGGTTGCCGGAGCAGGTCCTATCACTTGGGAAGATTTCAGTGTTGCATTTCTAGACCGGTTCTTCCACTGTGAGATGAGGGAGATGAAGGCAGCTGAGTTCGTGAATTTGAATCAAGGGGGAATGACTGTACAAGAGTATGCCCTTGATTTCACTCGCCTATCAAAATATGCCCCAGCGTTGGTAGCCGATCAGAGGGTGCGGGTAAGTAGATTCGTCCATGGAGTAGCAGGCTATTTAGACAAGGATTGTATGACTACTATCTCCATCAGGATATGGATTTCCCACGGATGGTGATGTACTACCAGAAGATGGAGGCGACACATCTGAGAGAGAGAGGCCAAGAGGGCCAAGACCGATGACCATAGATTCTCACAGTAGAGGTCAAGTGGTGGGCACCGACAGCCAACCCACTAGAGATCATCAGCCCTAGAATCTTCAACATTGAGTGTGCCATCTAGGCCTATACATGATCAGAGAGGGCGAGCATCAGGCTCGAGGTGCCAGAGCAGCAGACCCGTAGATTCTAGCAACCCATCTTGTCGTAGATGTGGTCGGGGGCATATATTCAAGTGCTTGGAAGGTTCAGGTGCTTTTTTCGGGTGGGGGTAGCCTAGGAACATGCTCAGGTATTGTCCAGCTTCGAGACAGGATTAGGTTGGGGGCTGAGGCCCAGCTTCTCGTTCAGCAGCCCCTCTTGCACGCTAAGCACATCAGGGGGCATCTACCAGTACAACTGGCGGTCAACGTCAGTATAGATTGTATGCCTTAGTATCCCATCAAGAGTAGGAGGTCTCCCCGGATGTGGTCAC
This sequence comes from Datura stramonium, assembly GCA_018107945.1. NCBI lineage: Eukaryota > Viridiplantae > Streptophyta > Magnoliopsida > Solanales > Solanaceae > Datura > Datura stramonium. The sequence goes on from JACEIK010003942.1 coordinate 97,737, forward strand.
TGGTATGTTATGAGTTTTCCATATTGATTCTTATACTTTGCTAGATTCGGGGGCTATCTTATCTTTTGTAACACCTTATGTGGCCAGTATTTTTGACGTTAGTCTCGAAGTCTTGTCAGAATCCTTCCCAGTTTCTACTCCAGTAGGTGGCTCAATTATAGCTAGACAGGTGTGTAGAGGTTGCCCAGTCTCATTCCGTCATAAGGTTGCCTCAACAGATTTGATAGAGTTATCCATGACCGATTTTGATGTTATTCTCGTCATGTATTGGCTATTTACATGCTATGCTTCAGTTAATTATAGAACCTAAGAGTAGAGTTCAGATTTTCGGGTGAGCAAGTCTTAGAATGGAAGGGTAGTTCTGCTGTGCCGGTAGGTCGTTTCATTTCCTACCTTAAGGCTAGGAAGATGATTTCTAAGGGTTGTATGTATCATCTAGTTAGGATTAAGGATGTTGAGTCTGAGACCTTGACTATCCAGTCCATTCCGGTAGTGTGTGAGTACCCAGAGGTGTTTCCTTATGATTTGCTAGGTGTTCATCCCGAGCGGGAGATTGATTTTGGTATTGACCTTCTTCCTGATACGCAACCTATATCTATTCCTCCCTATAGGATGGCTCCAACCAAGCTAAAAAAGTGGAAAGAGCAGTTGAAGGATTTGTTAGATAAGAGTTTCATTAGACCGAGAAAGTCCCCATGGGGTGCACTAGTTCTCTTTGCCCGAAATAAGGACGGTTCTCTTCAGATGTGTATTTATTATCGACAATTGAACAAAGTCACCGTCAAGAACAGGTGTCCTCTACCCAGGATTGATGATTTATTTGACCAGCTTCAGGATGCCAAGTGTTTCTGAAAAATTATATCTCAGATTCGAGTATCATCAACTTAGGGTTCGGGAGTGTGATATACCATGGACAGCCTTCAGGATGTGGTATGGTAATTATGAGTTCGTAGTTATGTATTTTGGACTAACGAATGCTCCTGCACCTTTTATGGACTTGATTAATAGGGTGTTCAATCCATACCTGGACATGTTTGTTTGTGTTTATTGATGACACCTTGATATACTCTCGGAGCGAGGAGGAGCATGCCGCTCATTTGAGGGTAGTGCTTAAAACTCTCAAGGATCATCAATTATATGCCAAATTTAGCAAGTGCAAGTTTTCGTTGAACTCTATAGAATTTTTGGACAATGTGGTATCACGTGGGGGCATAAAGGTAGATTCTCAGAAAATCGAGGCGGTGAAGAATTGGCCTAGACCGGTGTATCATTCAGATATTACTAGTTTCTTGGGTTTAGCTGGATACTATCGGAGGTTTATGGAGGGTATCTCATCTATTGCAACACCTTTGATCATGTTGACTCAGAAGAGGGTGAAATTCCAATGGTCGGAGGCTTATGAGAAGAGCTTCCAAGAGTTGAAGACTCGACTTACTTCCGCACCGATGTTGACCCTACCTGAGTGTATCGATGGATTCATGGTGTATTGTGATGCTTCAAGGATCGAAATTGGGTGTGTGTTAATGTAGCATGGGAAGGTGATAGCATATGCCTCTAGACAGTTGAAAGTCCATGAGAGGAATTACCCGACCCATGATCTTGAATCAGTCGCGGTGGTATTCGCCTTGAAGATATGGTGAAATTATTTGTATGCGGTCTACGTGGATGTATTTACGGATCACAAGAGCTTACAATATGTGTTCACGCAGAAAGATCTCAATCTTCAGAAAAGGAGGTGGTTGGAGCTACTCAAGGACTACGATGTGAGCATGCTATACCATCTGGGTAAGGCTAATGTGGTAGCAGACGCATTCAGTAGGCTCTCTATGGAGAGTGTGTCCCATGTGGATGAAGGGAAAAAGGAGCTGGTAAAAGATGTACATCGACTCATGAGGTTGGGAGTTAGGTTGGTTGACTCAACTGATGGCGCTGTTGTGGTGCATAACGGATCAGAATCATCCTTGGTGATTGATGTGAAAGCTAGACAAGATGAGGACCCAATTTTGGTAAAGTTGAAGGAAGCCACTAAAAGTCAGAATGTGGAAGTCTTCTCCCAAGGGGGAGATGGGGTGCTTCGGTACCAGGGTTGCCTATGTGTTCCGAATGTCGATGATTTGAGGACTCGGATGTTGCATGAAGCTCATGGATCCAGGTATTTTATCTATCCAGGTACCACCAATATGTACCATGACTTACGGTAAATCCATTGGTGGAATGGCATGAAGAAGGATATTGCAGAATTGATAGACGAGTGTCCGAACTGTCAAAAAGTAAAGGTTGAGAATCAGAGACCGGGAGGTGTACTCTAGGATATCAGCATTCCTACTTGGAAATGGGAAGATATTAATATGGATTTTATCACAGGTCTTCCTCGTACTCATCGACAATATGATTCCATTTGGGTTGTGGTAGATGATAACGCTCAAACCACACTTCCAACTGAAGTATGACGCGGACGTTGTCAATAAAGAACCCAAACTTAGAGTTTGGGGTCAAACCCACAGGGAATGTGGAAGATCTGGATTACAGGTGGTAGATAAACTTGTATGGTAATTACTTCCCAAAGCGGGGAATTCTAATAAAAATCAATAATAGAAATAAGCAGCAGTAAAGATTATATTTGTGAATCAATAATTAAAGGAATAACTAGGGTTTATGCTAGGTAGATAACGCTCAAACCACACTTCCAACCGAAGTATGACGCGGACGTTGTCAATAAAGAACCCAAACTTAGAGTTTCGGGGTCAAAACCATTGTGGAATGTGGAAGATCCGATTGCTGTGTGGTAGATAAACTTGTATGGTAATTACTTCCCAAAGCGGGAATTCTAATAAAAATCAATAATAGAAATAAGCAAAAGCAAAGTAAAGATTATATTTAGCAAATCAATAATTAAAGGAATAACTAGGTTTATATTTCCGTGGATTCATAACAGCCTTGTATACACTCGTGATCTTTGCCGATTGAATGACTATCCTCAATTACTTAACCAAGTCTCATGAGTGTCAAACTAACCGTTATTACTAAGTTCAAGATATAACCATCCCCGCGTAATTTTCACAACTCAAGTTAATACAATGATCATCAAGCATCAAGGCCCGTTGTAATTCTCTTTCCTAATCTCTCGCCTCTTGACCAAAGAAAGTAAAGAATTCGTGCACTTCCAAAACGTTAAAAGGCACCGTAAGAATCATTAAAGATGAAGATAATACAATATAAGAATTTAGTATTGGTTTTTGACTCACTTTTGTGCAACCCTTAACTTGTTAATCCACATGGTTTCCACAACCCCAGCTATGGAGGTTTTAGCCTCTCATAGTTGCAAGGTTGTGAATTGGATTAATGATTGAAAACATAAAACAATACTTACAAAGATGATTGAGAAAAAAATTCCTTCAATTAAACCACGAAATCTTGAATAACAAGTAGCAAGAACAATCTGAGTTCAAGAAAAGGTCGATCACAAAGTTGAACCAACTCACTTTTTTCAATGATGTAAAATTGCCTACTATAATGTTTTCCTACTAGAATAAAGTCTATTCGTCAGTCCTCCATGAAAATAAAACATAAAAAGTATTTATAGAGACACAAGAATTCTTTTCCTAAACTAACAGGATCAAGTTTCCATATCTGTAGCCGACCTGTCACAGTCCACCCCATGACTCGTAGGGGCTTCTCACTTCCACCGTAAAATTAACTCGTGTCTTGAAGTGTTGGCTAAATTTTTGCTAAGTATTAGGCCAAACTTTCAGCTTCTCATCAAAGCCCTCGATATGACTCATAGGTCCATGCTACGGGTCGCATCAGACTGCACTTTTTCCATTTGCACACTTTTGCTTCCTTTTGAAATGTATTGTTCATCCTCCATTTATCCCGAATCAAAGGAATAGTACCTCATATCCACATAAATACACCTAAGTCCGTGCTATTTTGTTACTTTTGAGCATGAATAGTGCTGTAAATCCACAACACATCAACACCCTCAACTTAAGAATTTTGCAAGTCCTCAGACAAAGAAAAAGAAAAACTAAACACGACGCTCAACTAGAAAGCAAAACTTAAGATACACAAACAAAACTCAAACAAATTTGTGCACTCTATATACAAACTCTATTGACCCTTCCTCTTGAAACATCAACAGCTACTATATTGCAAGCAACATCAAAATATCATATCTAGGATCAAGACATGTAATCTAGGTATCAACAAGCAATCAAGTCATCACCTATGTGTTTCACACAAAGAAAATGGTAAGCAAACATAATCAATGTACCTCACAAAAATTGGCAAGTCCCCACTCTAGTATGAAGTATTGAATGAAATACGGGAGTAGGCAAATGAAGCACTCACTCTCAAAGAACTACAAGTATTATGTATTAGATATCGGGCTTGCCCTTATTTTCTCTCGCTTTCGTTTGTTAGATGGTCGGGATCACTATAGGACATGATATGGTTTGTAATGTAGGCTTAGGATGGACATGATAAAGATGAAAGATTTTATGAGTGACTATTCCTTCCTTGGCACTATATTCATTGGCTACACCATTCTCCTATTTCACACTTCATTCTTTTTTCCCTTTTCTTCCCCTTTCCCCATTTTAAGAATATTTGTATGGGTGAGGTGATTTTTCAAATTTTTCAACAATTTCAAGCTCTTTCAATTTTTCTTTTTCCGTGTTATCAAATCTTCATCTTTTAACTTTTTCACCTCACCACACCTTATTTTTCCCCATTTATCTCTTCTTTATCTTTCTCTTCCTTTCTCCCGCTCCCCCATTTATGCACCCATACTCTAGCCACCCTTAACTTAAGCATTTTGCTTATGTTGAGGTTCAAAATACCCAAAGAAAGACCAGGGCCAAACAGGTACATTATAAAAATAAACGGGTACGGCTAGGTAACAAAGAAATATGGTCTATTAAGGTTTAATCTTGGGATCAAGGGTTTCATGAAATCCCGGTAGGGAAATATAGGCTAAAAGTGAGCTAAAAATGGCCTATTATCATCTCATAACCAACCTTCCTAACCTATCTACGTAATCAACTGTGCAAGTTCTAGATCATCAACAATGTTCCAACAAATACTAAGACCTCACTCACACATGGTACATGTAACTATTTTTTACTTTACCCGTTCCGGTCTATACACGGCTTTAAAGACTAGCACTATTAATAACTAAATGACATAAAAGGATCCACATGTAATCATGCATTGTTGTCACAAATACATAGCAAAAATTTTAAACAGATCAATTTTTTCAAAAACAACAAAACTAGTGCATATCCACGCCGAGTATTCCTAATTTACTTTCTAACAAACAAAACTTTTAACTACATGCCGAAACACTAGATAGCATGCTTGAGGAAAAGAAACAGACAAGAAAAACCCTCGACGAATGTGTGTGTGTGTGTGTAAAAATATCCTTAAAAATACAAGTACAAATTTCTTTTTTAAAAATGAGCTTCATCCTCGAAGTATAAAATATGGGCATGTAGGTGACTGGGCTATTGAGACTTCACCTCTCATGGGTTGACTCCTATGCAGTGGCCAAATTTAATGTCGCGACACGACGTTACTTTTGTGACTTCTCAAGCATCATCAAGGTATATATTCTCCACTCTTTTCAATTCATCTTTCCCGATACTTTTATTCTTTTTCCCATTTACTTTGAACCTTCTTCCTTCTTTGTTCTCAAGTTTCACTGCACCATATAGAGACACTTGCACTACTCTGTAAGGTCCCATCCATCTAGATTTCAACTTCCCAAGGTGCAACCGGAGTCTTGAGTTAAACAACAACAACACCAAGTCTTCTTGGGATAAACTCCTTGTGATCTTTTGTCATGATAGATCTTTATTCATTCTTTATAGATGGCCGCACCTCATACGTCATAAGTCAAAATTCATCCAATTCATTTATCTCGTTTAATCTTAGCTTGACAAAGATCATCTCCAATCCATATTAGCTTTTTTTCGCCCCACAATGCCTTATGTTTACCGTAATTCAACCGGTAAGTGCATGCTTTACCATAAACCGCTGGTAGGGTGATGAGCTAATGGGAGTTCTATACGCGCTCCAAGAAGCCTCCACAATGCATCATCAATCTTCCTCGCCCAATTTGTCCGCTTGTATTTACCTGCCTTCGGGTTAGAATTGACTTGATTTCTAATGGAAACTTCCACCTGCCCACTGACTGAGGGTGGTGGGTGTTGCTACCTTGTGCTTGACACCATACTTCTCGTAAAGTTTTGAAGAGGCTTAATAAAGAAATACGATCCACCATTGCTGATTATGGCCTAAGAGTGCAAAACCTCGAAAATATGCTTTAAGGAATGTTGTAACACTCTTGCCTTCATTGTTAGGGCAATGCAACAGCCTCCACCCATTTTGATACATAATCCACAAACCTACCTCGAATGTACTCTCATCCCATATTAGCTAATGAACGGGCTCATGAAGTCAATGCCCCACACATCAAATAGATCTACCTCGAATTGGGGTCACGGAAACTCATGTTTCAAGGTAATATTGCCTTGCCTTCTGGCACTGATCACATGACTTGGCAAGGCTATGCATCTTGATGAATAGTTGGACAAAGAATAATCAGATAGAAAATTTTAATGGCCGTTTCCGGTGCCACTATGATGCCCCCACAGGGATGAATGGCATGCCCATAATGCTCAACATCTCCATTTTTGGACACACCTACGAATGATCACATCTGTGCAAATGCGGAATAAATATTGCTCATCCCAGTAATATCATCAAACATCAAATAAGAACTTCTTCTTCTAGTGAGGGGTCATTTCTGCTGGCATTACGTTGCTAACCAAGTAGTTACCTATCTTAGTAAACCAAGGGATCAAGTATTGTGATGCAGCTAATACATGCTCGTCTGGGAATGCAACATTGATCTTAACCTCCATCTACTCCTTTGATTCACCCTCAAGTCTGGAGCAGATGATATGCCACCGTCATTGCTCCCTTTCTATCTTTTACTTCAAATTTAAATTCTTGGAGCAAGAATACCCACCGAATTAATCTGTATTTGGGATCTTTTTAGACATCAGGTAGCTCAATGCAGCGTGGTCTATGTGAACAATCACCTTAGTTCCTGGGAAAGCAAGTATGCTTGAAAATTTTCAAATGCAAATACCATTTCCAATAGTTCTGCTCCATGAGATAGTATAATTCTTTGGGCTATATTTAGTGTCTTGGTTAGCGTGGATAGATTGGATGAAAGATTTTTTTCCTCTCGACCTAAAACAGCACCCAGAGCAACACCACTAGCGCCACACATTACCTCAAAGAGGAGAGACAATCGAGATATGATGATAGGAGTGCAGAGCTTTTCTATTAGGCACTCAAAAGCTTTTAGACATGCGTCATCGAATACGAACTTTACCTCTTTCTCAAATAGTTTGCACAATGGTCGTGCTATTGTGGAAAATTCCCGATAGAGCGTCGGGTAGAATCCTACATGCCGTAAAAGCTTCTAAATTCCCTTGATTGAAATAGAGGTGGCAATCCCGAGATAACTTCAATTTTCGCCTTGTCCGCCGATCCCTTTCCCGAGAGATTTCGTGTCCAAAGCACTATTCCCCCTCTTAACCATGAAATGACATTTTTCCCAATTTAGAACCAAATTGGTTTCCTCACATCTTTCGCACTTACCCAAATGCTCAAGGCAGTATTCAAATGACTCACCTACAACCGAGAAATCATCCATAAATACTGACGGTGTCTTCTACCATGTCCGAAAATATGGTCATCATACAACACCGGGTGGCTGGAGCGTTACACAATCCGGCGGGCATTCTTTGAGCTGGGGGTCCCATATGGACAAGTAAAGGTAGTCTTCTCCTGATCTTCCGGAGTGATAGTGATCCGATTGTATCCCGAATACCCGCCACAAGCAACATTCATCCTCTACCTTCCATTCTATCAAGCATTTGATTCAGGAATGGCATTGGGAAGTGATCCTTTTGAGTGCAGTGGTTGAGTTTCCTATAGTCCATGCATACACTCCATCCTATTACTGGTCACATGTGCCGGGTATCAGCTCATTCTTGCATTGGGAACGCCATAATCCCTCCCTTCTTTAGTATGCATCGAACAGACTTACCCATCGGATCACGCTTGGGCTGGATATATTACCCCCGCTGTCTAGCCATCACTTGATAATCTCCTTTATTACCACTTCTTTTCATGGGTTCAGGCGGCGCCGGCTCTATGTCTGGCTTAGAGTCTAGTTCCGCCTGGATTTTATGGGTGCATATGCCTAGTGGGATTCCGATGATATCAACTATGGTCCATCTGATTGCCTTCTTGTATCTTTTTAATATGTTGACCACAACTTCCACCTGCTCATCGGATAAGGTTACTGTGACTATAATCGACAAGGTGTTGTTTTCTACAAGCAACGCATACTTGAGAAGTGGTGGTAGTGCTTTCAGCTCAAGGATAGGTGGCTCCTCCGCCGATGGTTTGGCCTAAGTGGTGTCAATCCAAGCCTCTTTAAATCAGGTCTAGCTTATTTGGGATGAAGCTATATGATCCTATTCCATTTAAGGCATTAACTATCTCTGTGTATTTGTGTGGCTCCCATTATTTTCATAACTCATTATCACCGCCGCCAACGTATCATTTGTCACAATTCCTTCCATTAAGGTCAAGTAAACATCGTGTTCCATCCTTGGGTGTTTGAGGAGAGTTTATCCCTAGATTAAAACCTGAGGGTTTCACAAAGAAAAGAAAAGAAAAAGAAACTTCAAGAGTAAAGTAACTACTAACAAGTAACAAAACAAATAACCACTTAGCCGTATTCCCGACAACGGCGCTGGGCTATAATGCTCAAACCACACTTCCAATCAAGTATGAAGCGGACGTTATCAATAAAGAACCCACAACTTAGGTTGGGGCCATAAGTAATATGGAAGATCTAGACTACAACCGATAGGGATAAACTTGTTTGGTAATTACTTCACAAAGGGGGAATTCAAATAAAAATCATTAATAGAGTTCGATCTTGGGCATAATTGCAGCCCAAGTGCTACTTGTAACTCGAATTAGTCTTGTTTATGTAATTATTTATATACATTTTCATGTGATTTTATATAAATGTGTGTATATATGTACTCAACCAACATGATTAGTCCTTGTTTCATAGGTTTAAATTGAATTTGAGGAACTAATCCATGAGTTTCGGTGAAGTAGAGAATGGAGTCGGTAAAGCCGATTATAAAATCGGAACCATGCGCTCTTGGCAAGTGCGCCGGCCGCGCCAGTAACAAGGCCACGCCGGGCGTGTGCCGCGTCGCGCCGTGCCACGCCAATGCCAGGCGCGTGAGTGGAAGGCAGCAAGAAGGAAGGCACTGCGCGCACGCGCGGTCACGCATGCCATCGTGCCGCATGTACAGGCCACGCGGCCATCGCGCAAGCTCGGCCTATTGTCATCCTAAGGAGATCTTCGCAGCATCCGTTACCTCCATGTCACGGAGGCAAGGTTCGCAATACATTTGTGACACGGAGCCATTCCACTAAAAGCATAATTTCTTGTAAAATTCTCATTTACTATAAATAGGTCCCTTAGCTCCTAAAATCGTAGGCACGACTTTATTCAAAACCACCTAGGAGGAAGGAAGGGAGAACTCACCTAGGGTTCATCAATTTTATCTTCTCCTCTACCAATTCTTGTAAGTATGTTACTTTAACAACGTTTCGTTGTAATTATACGAACATGCTAGAACTCAGGGCTTAGCCACAAGATATGATTGTGATTCTCAACATTTTATTTTGGTTTTAAATTATTGATTGTTTTTTATTTGAATTCTTAATTATGGCTGTTTTAATGATTGATCACCATGGAAACACACACGTTAAACTTAGGCAAATGCTTGAGAAAGCAAACCTAGGGAAGAACATAACAATGTGTTATTGTGTTCTTGTCTTTTGATAAGTATTCGTGGTTAGGATAGAAGTATACCTAGCACCTTGCTTGGTTGATAAAATGGGAAGAGAGAAAGACACCGGCTTAGATTTGTCACTCCACCACTCGAAGAAGTAGTTGTGAAGCTAAGGTTGGTTAAATGGTTGGAGGTAAGGAAAAGTACCTCATCAATGACATGTCCATAAACCAAGACCACGTAGTTAATTGGTTCTCACTAACTAGAATTAGCATCCCTACCACAATGTCGTGAGGCTAGTTTGTCGTGTTTAGAGGTTCGCAAAACCATGAACATGCAATTCACTATTCCGAGACGACAATTGATAGTTTCACAAACCATTGCAAATCGTAGTATCGCATGATTATCCCGCTTTTTAATCTATGTTGCTCTTTCTGAAGGAATTCGAGTATTTCATTGACCGCATTTAATTTAATTAAATCTACCGAAAACTATATAATAAACACTTGCGGTATTTAATATCACACTTGAACTCGATAGTTAGCTGAATTGTCCAGGCCCCGTGGGTTCGGCATCCGGCTCTTAAAAAGGGCCAATATATTACTTGTACGACCTGCACTTGGCGGGGCACATCAAGTTTTTGGCGCTCGCCTGGGACTCTGGCGAAGTTTAGTGAATTTTAAAATCTCAAAATTTAAAAAATTCAAAAACACAATCAACAATTTTAACTTTTCTAAATATTTTTAATTTTTTGTTTTTAATCTGATACACTTCTTAACATGACATCATGGAATATAAATGGGTTAAATGGTGGATACTACTATTTTGATGAGTCTTGTCTGAATTGCGGAGGACCCCACTTATGGAAACACTGTAATACTTGTAATATATGCGGTGGTCCAAGTGTCCATTGGAATGGTTGCCCAAATGCATACACTTGAAATATATGTGGAGGTCAAGATGGCCATTGGGATGGCTGTCCGAAGGCATACTCCCTCCCCAAGCCCCTACTATGACCCTTCTGTTGTTTTTGCTGAATAGCATGATGAAATGAGGACTTGGAATGCCAAGCTTTCCGAATAGAAGACATGCTAAAAAAGATCCTTGAGCAAACAAGCAATGAAGGAGGAGATGGAAGCAAGAGAATTCGAAGAAGAGGAAAATGGAGAGGCCTTTGAAATGATAAGCAACAGTTCATGGAGATGAGGGTCAAGCGAAGCTTGCTCAAGTGCAAGTGACTGCTTTTAGGCACAATCGTGGAGGGACTACACGGAGAAGACGAGTGAGTTCCTTGAAACAAAGCTCAACTCCGTTGGAAGCTCGAGAGTCTCCATGATTGTCTCACACGTATGGCCAATCCATTCTTGAAAGAAGAGATAGAGTACCTACCATTTACATTCATGAGGAGTTAGATGTTAATGTGGAGAAGGTATATACAAGTAAGAAAGTCAAGAAAAATGCAGCTTCGTAACCGAGGTGTATTTTACCCCACTCAATCATTTTTTGACATTGAGTTTGGTTGACAACCTAGAACTAGAGTCTTCAAAACTTGTGGAGAAAGATATAGAGGGGGAATTTCATATATTCTCCTCTGAAATTTGCTGCTTCTGAAAGAAAGAATGACTTCACTACTTAAGGGCCAATGAATGCCAAAGGCGACATTCATCAGCTTGGTCCTTTCTTTCACCACCACCCCTGGAGCATAAGAGAAAATTAGAGAATAAATTAGGGTGAGATTCGTATCCTCAAGGTGGAGGAAAAAGTGGTGAAACTTGGATACGTCGTGCCGCGACGTAAAATTAGGGCGCCGCTGCTTGGGAGTAACCCTAACGGTACCATGGGTACCATTTCAATTTCTTGCATTTAAGTTAATTTTATTTATTTTCAACTTGTGTTGTTTTGGTAGAAAGTTGGCATCGTATGGAGGGGAAGTCTGAGTACCTGTGGAGGAGGAAGCTAACAAGCATGGAAGAGAAAAAGTGTGGGGTCGAACACCCACTTGTGCAACGTTGAAGAAAAGCATGAGGTTAGCTAGGCCTAAAGGCTTCAGGGATATTTCACCAAATGCTAATTTGATGCTAAGAGGACATAGCATGATTCAGTAAAGTTATGAGGGAAATTTCAAGGGAAATTTCAAAAATTGTTGTGCTTAATGATTTTTGGTGAATGTAATGCTTGTGAAATATTTGAAAGTAGAGCCAAGCATGACTTCACACCCGTTGGTTTTTCTTTCGCTTCTTTCCGACGAGGGGTCTTTGAACCGAAGAATAAAAATTTATCTTTGTTTGTATATAATGTTTTTAGTCATAGATAGAGACTATTTTCGATGGATGGATGACGACCAAGGTCTTGAGGAAAATTAGTCAATAGGTTTTGCTTGAACCCGTAGCTAATTGATGGTTTGATGTTCTTGTTATGTGCTATACATGATTGTAAGATACAAGTGTGGTTAGTGTTGGCTTTACATGTGAGAAGTTAACTTTGTTTGAGACACTTAGGCTCTTGAATTTGACTCAATGTGATTGAAGCTTAATTTTGAATTCTTGTGATTAGCTGAGTTGAGAGTCTACTCAATGTGTCTTTCTGAGCATGTGCTGTGAGTGTAATTTTTTCGACTATTCCCGCCGTTACCGTGGAGTGTCTAGAACTTTCCCGGGTGTTTATATAAAATGAAATGAAGGCTGAATTGTAGGAGATGATTTAGGTACTTCTTTGAATGAACCTAATTCTTATCCCTCACTTTACAACCTTGAATGTTGAATCCTAGTGAGCCCCATTGAGCCTTAAGCCTATTCTTTGATAGCTACAACATAAGCTACTTAATCCTTTTTTCTTTCATTAGCCTTGAATTTGATCCAAAACTCCAAAAGCACTTAAGTGAAAAATTCCAAAGGAGTGAAGTAGTGAGAAGCTGTGAAAAGAAGGAAAAGTAGAAGTTGTGAAAGGAGTAGCATGTGTACAGCACTTGTGTGAAAATGGTTGATTATTGGTAGGGAGTAAGAAAATAAACGAATGAAAAAAATTGCTTAAGTACTTACTACTAAATTCGAGTGTGCTTAAAGAAATGGGAACAAGAAGAAAAAAATTCACGATTGAAAAGAATGAGGGTGGTAAGAGAAGAGAGATGTCCTTAATGAAGGTTGAAGTTATTAAAAGCGATTGGAGAAGATAGCCACTACATCGGCCAGAATAGTACCTACCATCCCTTAGCTTACATTACAACCCATTAAGTCCTATTTAATCTTACGTTCATACATCCTTAAATTCGTGGAGTAGAACACTAAGGGAAAGCTTATGGGTCACTACATGATGCACGTGAATTCTTTGAGAGAGCGAGCGACTCTTATTCATATACCCATACTTGCTGTGATGTAATTTGTTAGTAAAAAGGGTAACTCTCTTGTTATGAGGGCACATGGTTAATGAGAGATAACATTCGGGTCGGATGTCTTGATCGGTGATTTGCAAGTGAGTTTCCAAGATCGAGAGTCCATTCTCTGAGGTTAGGAAGTCTTAACATAGTTGTATTTTATTTCATTGATTAAATCGTGCATGCTCTATTTTTAACTTGCTATCTTAAATAATCATTGTAGTTGTAGCTTTGAATTGTCTTACAAATTAGCTATGTGTGAGTCTGCTTGCATGATAAAAGGTTTGTTCGAGGACGAACAAGACTTTGGGGTGTGGGTTGTGATCTTGGGCATAATTGCATGCCCAAGTGCTACTTTATAACTCGAGTTAGTCTTGCTTATCTAATTATTTATATACATTTTCATGTTATTTTATATAAATGTGAATATATGTACTAAATCTCAACATGATTATCCTTGTTTTGTAGGTTTAAAAATGAATTTGAGGAACTAATTCATTGAGTTGGTGAAGTGAGGAATGGAGTCGGAAGCGGATTATGTACCGGGTCAAGGAACCATGCCTTGGTAAGGATGGCTGCGCCAAAGTCAAAGGTGCCACGCCTGTGCGTAATTCGCGCTAGTGTGGCCGTGCCACGCCAGCGCGACTGCGCGCGCCGCCGTGTCACGCATGCCATCGTTGCCAGACAAAGATGCCACGCCGCCACGCGCAAGCTCGCCTATTAAGTCCTAAAGCGATTTCCAACGCATTCCCGTTACCTCTATGTCACGGAGGCGTGCTCATGATATACTTCCGTGACACCTGAGCCATTCCACCATGTGCATAATTTTTGTAAAATTCTCATTTACTATAAATAGGTCCCTTAGCTCCTAAAATTAGAGGCACTACTTATCTCTAAAACCACCTAGGAGTGAAGGGAGAAGTGGGAGAACCTCATCTAGGGTTCATCACTTCATCTTCTCGTCTACCAATTCTTGTGGGCATGTTACATTAACAACGTTTCTTGTAATTATACGAATACGAGTGGCTAGAACCCTCCTATAGGGTTGAAGCCATAAGATATGATCAGATTCTACGCGATTTTGTTTTGTTTCTTAAGTTATTGATTGTTGTTATTGTTTACTCTTAATTATGGTTTTTTTAATGATTGATCACCATGGAAACACACACGTTAAACTTAGGCAAATGTTTCGAGAAAGAAACCTAGAAGAACATGGGAATGTAAGAAGAAAGGTCTTGTCTTTGATAAGAATTTCGTGGTTAGGATAGAAATAGACCTAATACCTTGATTGGTTGATAAAATGCGAAGAGAGAAAGACACTCGGCATTTGTCACTCCACCACTCGAAGACGTAGGTGTGAAGCGTTTGGTTAAATGGCTGGAGGTACAAAAGTACCTAATCAATGACACCCCATAAACCACATCCACGTAGTTAATTGCCCACGAACTAGAATTAACATCCTCGCTCACAATGTAGTAGTGAGGCTAGTTTGTTGTGTTTAGAGGTTTGAAGACTATGAACATGAAATTCTAATATGTGAGACGACAATTGATAGTTTCATACTTAAACCATTGCAATTCGTAGTATCGCATGATTATCCCAGCTTAACTCTATGTTGCTCCTTGAAGGAATTCGCAGTATTTCGTTGACCGCATTTAGACTTAATTAACTCTACTCTAAAACATATATAATCAACACTTCATGTATTTAATATCACACTTGAACTTGATAGTTAGCTGAATTGGTCTAGTCCCCGTGGGTTCCGACATCCTGGCCTAAAAGGGCCACCATATTACTTGTATGACTCGCAATACTCTGCGGGGAGCACATCGTAAATATGTAGCAAAGCCAAGATTATATTTGAGAATCAATAATTAAAGGAATAACTAGGGTTTATGTTCCCTATGGATTCATAATAGCTTCGGGTATGAACTCCCGATCTTTACCAATACTTACTTAATGGACCGATAACTTAGGTTCATTCAAACGACTTTCCACCAATCCCCTATTGAATGACTATCCTCAATTACTTAACCAAGTCTCACGAAGTTTTTCAAACTAACCGTTATCACTAAGTTCCGTGATATATCTAACTATCTTGCGACCACATCTCAAGTTAATACAATGATCATCAAGACTGCGCTTCGTTGTATTTTTCTTTTCCTATCTCTACCTCTTCGACCAAAGAAAGTAAAGAATTCGGGGACACTTCCTAACATTTCGCACCGCTAAGAATCATTAATGATGAAGAGAATACAATATAAGCATTTAATATTGGTTTTAGACTCACTTTGTACACCCTAACTTGTTAACTGACATGGTTCCCACAACCCTAGCTATGGAGGTTTAGCCTCTAATAGTTGCAAGGTTGTGAATTGGATTCATGATTGAAAACATAAAACAATACTTACAAAGATTATTGAGAAAAACAAATCCTTCAATTAAACCTTGAAATCTTGAATAATAAGTAGCAAGAACAATATGAGTTCAAGAAAAGGTTGATCACAAGGTTGAACCAACTCAATTTCTCTTTTTCAATTATGTAAAATTGCTTATTACAATGTTTTCCTACTAGAATTAAGTCTATTCGTCGGCCCTCCATGAAAATAAAAGATAAAAAGTATTCATACAGACACAAGAATCCTTTTCCTTAAACTAACAGATCGCTTCATATCTCTAGCCGACCTTGTCACAGGTCCACCTACGACTCGTAGGGGGCTTTCACGGACCGTGACATCAACTCGTGGTTGGAAGTGTTGGATAAATTTTGGCTAAGTATTGGGCCAAGGTATGATTCGTACCAACATCCTATGACTCGTATATTGCACCCATGGCTTGATTATGATACTTTGAACTTTGTCTATACTTCACCACGACCAGTATGGAATGACTCGTACCTTCATCTCACGGTCGTAGGGTACTCATGGTTTGAGAATCAGCCTCCTGTGCACTTCTTCTAGATTTCATCACGATCGCTTACCACAACTCATACCACCATGGCACGATCCGTGGACAAGTCTCTATGGGGATCGCTCTTTTCGTGTTAAACTTTCAAATTTCTTTCCCTCCAAAGCCTCGCATGACTCATAGGTCCATGCTACGGATCGTACTGTGGACTGCACTTTTTTCCTTTTTTTGCACACTTTTGGCTTCCTTTTGTAATTTATTGTTCCAACATCCATTTATCCCGAAATCAAAGGGAAAAGTGTCTCATATCCATATAATTACACCTAAGTCCATTCTTTGCTTTTCTTAGTTTTGAGGTGTCAATAGTGTTGTAGATCCATAACACATCAACACCTCAACTTAAGACTTTTGCATGTCCTCAGACAAAGAAAAAGAAAACTAAACACGACGCTCAACTAGAAAGAAAACTTAAGATACTACGCCTAAAACTCAAACGAATTTGTGCACTCTATATACAAACTCTAGTGACCCTTCCTCTTGAAACATCAACAACTACTATATTGCAAGCAACATCAAAATATCATATTCAGGGATCAAGACATGTCATATAGATATCAACAAGCAATCAAGTCATCACCTATGTGATTCACATAGACCAATGGTAAAAGAAAACATAATCCATGTACCCTCACAAAAAATTAAGTCCCCACTCTAGTATGAAGTATTGAATGAAACATGGGACTAGGCAAATGAAGCACTCACTCTCTCAAAGAACTACAAGTATTATGCATTAGATACCATAGGCTTGCCCTTATTTTCTTCTTCGATTTGTTAGATGGTCAAATTAAGATCACTTAGGACTTGATATGGCTTGTAATGTAGTCTTAGGGATGGATACAGGCGATAAAGATTAAAGATTTTATGAGTGACTATTCCTTCCTTGGCACTACATTCATTGGCTACACCATTCTTCTATTTCACCTTCATTCTTTTTTGTCATGTTTTCTTCCTTTTCCCATTTTAAGAATATTTGCAAGGGTGAGGTGATTTTTCTGCATTTTTCAACAATTTCAAGCTCTTGTGAATTTTTCTTTTCCATGTTTTCAAATTTTTAGCTTTGACTTTTTCACCTCAGCAACCTTATTTTTCATCATTTATTCTCTTTCTTTCTTTCTTTCATTTTCTCCCGCTCCCACCATTTATAACTGCCACTCTAGCCACCCTCAACTTAAGCATTTTGATTATGTTGAGTAGTCCAAAATACCCAAGGAAGGACTAGGGCTAAACAAAGTTCATTATAAAACAAATGGGTACTAGAACTGGGTAAACGTAAAGAAATATGGTCTATTAAGGCCGAAACTTGGGATCAAGGGTTTCAAGGAACTTTGTCGGGTAATATAGGCTAAGAGTGAGCTAAACAATGGCCTGATTATCTCCTAACCAACCATCTCAAAACCTATGCGTAGACTAACCAGGATGCCTGATCTTCAACAACATATCGCAACAAATACTAAGACCTCACACACACATGGTACATGAACTATTTATACTTTACATGTCTCGGTTTATACATATCTTAACAAGACTAGCACAATTGATAACTAAATAACATAAAATGATCCACAGAAATCACACATCGTTGTCACAAGTACTTAGAAATTTTTTTTAGACGTGGTCAATTTTTCAAAAAACAACAAAACAAGTGCATATCAAATGGGTTTAGTATTCCTCGCCATTTCTAATCAAACAAAAATCACAACTTAAAAAAATCCAACACATGCTGGTTCTACTAGATAGCATGCCTGAGGGATAAGAAACACGGCAAGAAAAACCCTCAAACGAACAAAAGATCCTGTACTACATACACTTCTTTCAAAATGAGCTTTATCTCCTAAGCATAAAATATAAGTATGTAGAGAGAAGGACACTGGGTGGGCTACTCGACTTCACCTCTCAAGGGCTGCCTCCTATGCAGGGCCTAATTCAATGTTGCGGCACGACGTTGTTTTTGTGACTTCGGTGCATCATCAAGGTATACTTCCTCCACTCTTTCAATTCATTTTTATCTCCCAAACACACTTTTATTATTTTCCCATTTACTTTGAACCTCTTTCCTTTTTGTTCTCAAGTCTCCACCGCACCATATGGAGACACTTGCACACTGTAAGGTCCCATCCATCTAGTTTTCAACTTCCTGTGGTGCAATGGGAAGTTTTGAGTTAAACAACAACACCATGTCTCCTAGGATAAACTCCTCTTGTGATCTTTTTTCATGATAGATCTTCATTCGTTCTTTATAGATGGAAGCACCAACGCCTAAGTCAAAATTTTCCAATTCATTTATCTGGTTTAATCTTAGCTTGGCAGCAACATTCCAACTGCATTTATCTTTTTTTCGCCCACAATTCCTTATGCTCTAACTAACTGGTAAGTGGCATGCTTTACAATAAAACATTTGGTAGGGTGACGAGCCAACGGGAGTTTTATATGTTTTCCCGTAAGCCCACAATGCATCATCAAGCTTCCGCCCTCTCGTCCGACTGCATTTACCGTCTAGGCAAGAATGGTCTTGATTGTTGAAACTTCCACCCGCCCACTCGACCGAGGGTGGTAAGGTGTGGCTACCTTGTTCTTTACACCATACTTCTCAAGTAAAGATTTGAAGAGGTATTTATTTAAGGTAATACGATCCACCATCGCTTATTATAGCTTCTGGGAGTGCAAAAACCTGGAAAGGATATGCTTTTGAAGGAATGTTGTGACCCTTGCCTTTGTTAGCAATGCACAGCCCCCACCATTGGGATACATAATCCACAAATACCGACAGGTTTCATCCCATATTGAAGCAATGAACGGGCTCCATGAAGACAATGCCCAGACATCAAATATTTTCCTAAAAATTGTGTCAATGGCAACTCATGTTTTCGAAAGTATTAGCTGTTTTTCCTTCTAGCATCGATCACATGTGACATTAAGGTCATATGCATCTTGATGAACAAGCACAAGAACACCGCACGCAAAATTTTGGCGTGTTGTCTATGCGCTATGATGCCCCTACAGGGATGAATGACATGCCTCCATAATGCTCGCATTCTACTGGGGCGCCACCCCATTTAGATCCATATGTGCAAATGTAGAATAAACAGAGGCTCATCCCCGCACATCTTCGATCAAGTATTGTGATGCAAATAATACATGACTCGTCGACCAAGTAGTTACCTATCTTAGTAAAACCAAGGATCAAGTATCGTGACGCTGCCTAATACATGCTCGTTCTGGGAATGCAACATTGATGTCAACCTCCATCGCCCTTTGATTCACCCTCAAGTCTGGATAAGTGATATGCCACCCGTTTCTGCTCTTTCTATCTTTACTAAATTTAAATTCTTTGGAGCAAGAGTACCCACCGAATTAATTTGGGTTTGGCATCTTTAGAAATCAAGTACCTCATCGCAAGATGATCTCAGGTGAACAATCACCTTAGTTCCGAGCAAGTATGCTTGAAAATTTTCAAATGCAAATACCATTTCCAATAGTTCCAGCTCCATGACGCATAATTCTTTTTGGGCTGTATTTAGTGTCTTGTTAGCGTGATATTTGAGCTGAGATTTTTTTTCTCCTCTCGACCTAAACAAAGACCTGAGCAACACCACTAGCGTCACACATTACCTCAAAGGGAGAGACAAATCTAGAGTTATGATGATAGGAGCAAGCAGTGAGTTCTATTAGGCACTCAATGTCACGCCCGCCTTGAAAGGACTGCACCTCGGTGCCCTATTAGGACTGGGCTGCTAGACTACTAAGTCTAAGCACATCCGGGTGCCCTGGTCAGGCTCTAACTCGCATTAATGGAATCAACGGGCTATATAACGGCTGTAAATACATCTGCCAACTGGCCTATAACCACCAGACCGTAACATCAGCTAACTAGAATCATATCAATATAAGGGTTTGGTGCGGCCGACAAGGTCACTCATGTCACTGGTTATTTCGGGATCAAACAACAGACAACAACTACATGACCGACAAGCTGTCACCACTACTAATCTAGATTGGGCCCCACAGGTCCAACATAAATAACTAAACATACGCACGGCCCCACAAATGACTGGCACAACTAACCACACAGTGGAGATATATACACAACTGCAGTTTTCCTCTAGGAATATCGATAAGATGGTCGCGGACAAGGCTCCGACCTACCCGTACCGTATAACAAAAGAAAGGAAATAGACCTCTAGCTATCTAGCTCCTGATTGACGGTGAGTTGATGACTCAACGAGTTTGGCCGGAATCTTGAGGGATCAGCTCCTCGTCTATGAGTAACTCGCAGGAAAGTAATGCAACACCCCCAAACGGGCGCGCACCATCGGTACCGAGTATGCAAAGCAAACCGATCATAATCGAATATAAACAACATAACTAGAAACTCTAATCATAGAAGATATCCAACTGCTCGAACTAATAGAAATCTGAAATAGGCTTTGCATTCAAGAATAAGGCAGGAGCATACCTGTTGACGTGGCGATCCGCTGTCTACAATATATAACATATATATACATATATATAGCAAACAAGGACCAATACTAGCCCGCATGTCAAAAGCTAACAAACAAACAATCTATATACCCCTACCCTAGTCAAACCATCCAAAAATAAGCTACCCACTCGTCTACTAACTACGAGAACCTCTACCGACCCCTAGGCCCTCCAGCTCGGGCCTTGGCCATCGATATAAATAATCGTGTTCGGAGCCCGGAGGACTCCTATACCGCAAACCGTAAACTGTGAATCGTGTTCGTATCTATAACTGCTCCTCGGGCGCACAGCACAAGTGGTAAACTGTATCACTATGCCTGACAACTCCGACATGGGTAGTGCTCCATCCCATCTTCGTCCTACTGCAGATGGCATGCCACTCCTTGGAGTGATTGTGACCCTACTCCTCACGGTGGGTCGGCCACGCTACCAACCTAGGGGGCGGCGAGGACGCTCAAAGGGGCCTCATAACACAAATGTGTCTCAACAATCAATAATCACATAGCAAGCATGTTTGAACCGAAAATACTATCTGTAATCCGATTTCTCATTCTGAACTCTTTCTCTGTTATACTGATTCTCATACCGAATTATTCTATATTTGGGATATTATCCTGACTGTCTGGCTATACCGTATCGAGATATTATCCGACTGCCTGGCTATACTGTGACTGCGGCATTATTCGACTCGTTTGATATTACTTTACTAACTTTTAATCTGAACACATATCATAATATTATAAACATGCTTGCTAAATTAAAAAACACGCTTGCTAAAGTCATACCGACTCACCTCGACTTCGAATTTTTCTATATATCACGCTATCTAATGTATCAGATTACTAACTTGCCGAAGGATTTAACTTCTTACATACCTTGCTTCGATTATCCGACTAACGGCGAAGCTCTGTCAGTACTTCTTCTATTTCTCCCCACTACATTCATATATATCAATTAGAACTAAATACACTAATATTCGAAAAAACATCACTTTCGATATATATATAGGCCAAACTTTTGGCTTATCGAAAACGGTTGAAAACTCGCTATTTCCAAAGTCCACAAGGGAGAAATACTACTTCGTGGCTAGGGAGTATATTGACACTAATTTGGAGCAATTCCACTTACCTGGGCTCGGTAGCACGACGATTCACCGCCGAATTTCACGAAAACTAAACCTCGTAGGAATGTTCCTAGCCTAAATACCTCGCATTTGAGGTTAATTTTAGTTTGAACCATGTTTGACGGCGTATTCGGACGAAAATTATCAAGAAACCTCCGTTCTCCCTGTTTGCCTGCGTGTTCTCTGGAAATTATGGAATGTTATGAAATAAACCAAAGTGGGAGGCTTTTATTCTTGGGATTTATAAGTCGATTCCCCGAATGCGATTTATAAGTCGCATTCGCCAAATGCGACGCGCCGACTTGGCGCTTGTTCGATCTTTCCCGGGCCCTTTCCTAGCATGTATGGCATTCGAAAACTCTTAACCAACATGCGAGTAGGCCATCTACGGGTAGAGAATTTATGGGGTGTAACACTCAAAAGCCTTTAGACATGCGTCATCGATTACGGACTTTACCTCTTTCTCCAATAGTTTGCACAATGGTTGTGCTATTTGAAAATCCTTGATAGAGCGTTGGTAGAATTCTCGCATGCCCTAAAAGCTTGACCCCTTTGATGGAATAGTGGGTGGAAATCCTGAGATAACTTCAATTTTCTCCTTGTCCACCTCTATCCCATTTCCCGAGATTTTATGGCCTAGCACTATGCCCCCTTAACCATGAAATGACATTTTCCCCGCCTTAGAACTAGATTGCCTTTGCTATACTTCTCGCAGTTTAACCAAATGCTCAAGACAGGATTCGAATGACTCTCCTATAACTGAGAAATCATCCATAAATACTCCTTGGATGCTGTCTTCTACCATGTCTAAAAATATGGACATCATACAACGCCGAAAGGTGGCTGAGCAAGTACACAATCTAAAAGGCATTCTCTTTAAAGAAAAGGTCCCATAAGGGACAAGTAAAGGTTGTTTTCCAATCTTCGAGCGATAATGATCTAATTGTATCCTGAATACCTGTCAAGGAAGTAGTCCCACTCTACCTTTCCATTTATCAAGCATCTCATCCAGAATGGCACCGGGAAGGATCCTTCCTGGCGCAAAGGGTTGAGTTTATAGTTCATGAATACACGCTAATCCCAGGATCGGGTCGTGTTGGTATCAGCTCATTGTTTGCATTGAGAACCACCATAATACCTCCCTTCTTAGGTACGCATTGAACAAAGACTTCTACCGACTTTCGGGGCCTATGGATATATAATCCCAAATAAGTCATCCACTTATAATCTCCTTACCACCTCTTTCACGGGTGGGGCTTAGGCTAGCACGTTTCTATGCTTGGCTTAGAATCTGGTTCTAGCTGGATTTTATGGGTGCATATGCTCGGTGGATTCCGATGATATCACCTATGGTCCATCCGATTGCCTTCTTGTATATTTTTAATATGTTATTCACATTTTCCACTGCCATTTGAGCAAGGTTGTTGTGACTATAATTTGCAAGGTGTTGTTTTCTCCAAGGAATGCATACTTGAGATGTGGAGGTAGTGCTTTCAGCTTAAGAATAGGTTGTTCCTCCATAGATGGTTTGGTCAATGGTGTTGAACGGTTCCTTAAATCCCGGTATAGCTACTTAGGTCGAAGCTATATGACCCTATGCCATTTAAGGAATTAACTCGTCTCGTGTCTTCTCGGGGGCTCCCATTATCTCCATAATTCATTATCACAACCGACAACGTATCATAAGTCATACTCCTTCCACTAAGGTTGGAAGTCGATCGTTCCATCTTTTGGGTGTTTGAGTGGGAGATTATCCCTAGATGAAAACTTGAGGATGTCACAAAGAAAACAAAAGAAAAAGAAAAACTTCAAGAGTGAAGTAACTACCAATAAGTCAAATACAAGCAAATAACCTATCTTAGTCGTATTCCAAGAACTACGCCAATTCTTTTGATAATGCTAAAACTACACTTCCAACTGAAGAATGAAGAGAGGACGTTGTCAATAAAGAACTAAACTTAGAGGTTGGGGTCCAACCCACATGTAATATGGAAGATCTAGATACAACCGATAGATGAACTTGTATGGTAATTACTTCACAAAAGGGGGCAACTCTAATAAAAATCAATAGTAGAAATAAGCAGCAGTCAAGATTATATTTGTGAATCAATAATTAAAGGAATCAACCAGGGTTTATGTTCCCCATGGATTCATAATGTACTTTGGGTATACACTGATCTTTACCAATACTTACTATTTAACCGATAACTTAGGTTCATTTTAAACGATCGGACCAATCCCTATTGAATGACTACTCCTCAATTACTTTGACCAAGTCTCATGAGTTTTGCAACCAACCGTTATCACTAAGTTCCCAGATATAACTATCCCGCGTGACCAAAGCTCAAGTTAATACAATGATCATCAAGATGAAGGCTCTATTGTAATTCTCTTTCCTAACTGCACTCCTCTTCGACCAAAGCAAGTAAAGAAATTCAGGCACCTTCCTAACGTTGTGTACCGCTAAAATCAATAAAGACAGAAGAGAATACAATATAAGCATTTAATATTTGTTTTAGAATTCACTTGGTAACCCTAACTTGTTAATCCGCTATGGTTCTCATAACCCTAGCTATGGAGGTTTTACCTCATAGTTTCAACATTGTGAATTGGATTCATGATTGAAAATATAAAACAATACATACATAGATGATTGAGAAAACAAATCCCTTCAATTAAACCACGAAATCTTGTAATAACAAGTAGTACATCAATATGAGAGTTCAAGAAGGTTGATCCCAAGGTTGAACCAACTCAATTCTCTTTTCAATGATTTAAAAATTTCTTACTACAATGTTTTCTACAAGAATTAAGTTTATTCATCGTCCTCCATGAAAAATAAAACATTAAAAGTATTTATAAAGACAATAAGAATCCTTTTCCTAAACTAACAAAAATTTCATTCCATATTTGTAGTTTTACCTTGTCACGGTCCACCTACGACTCATAGGAGCTTCTCAAGGACCGTGACATCAACTCGTGGCTTGAAGTGTTGGCTAAATTTTGGCTGGGCATTGGGCCAAGATACGATTCGTACCAAGATCTCTACGACTCTACATTGCACCGTGGCTTGATCCGATACTTTGAACTTTGTCCAACTCAACACGATTCGCATGGTACGACTGCATCTTTCATTACGGTCGTAGGGTACTCTTGTACTTAGAATCAGCTCTTATGCAACTCCTCTGGATTTCATCATGAATGACTTACCACGACTTGTACAATCATGGTACGATCCATGAAAAGTCTCAAGGGATCGCCTTTCCGTGTTTAACTTTCAGCTTTCTCATCACAGCCTCGCACGACTATTGGTCCATCCTACGGATTGTAATGTGGACTCCGCACTTTTTTCCCCTTTTTTGCACACTTTTAGCTTCCTTTGCAATTTATTGTTCCAACACCCATTTATCCCGAAATCAAAGGAATGTGCTCATATAAACATAAATACACCTAAGTCCATGCTATTTTCTTAGTTTTGAGCTGGTCAATAGTGTCAGAATCCACAAAGACATCAAGAGACAAGCTGACCAAGGCCGCTTATTTTTTACTAAAACCACAAATTCGGTGGAGGATTATGCCAAACTATAATCCGTGAGAGTTGTTCCAATTTCATGGAGTGGCCTTATCCATCAGCTTCGCATCGAGGTACTCAATTTACCTCAATTTTGGAGGTCATCAAAAAGGACTTGGAAAAAGGTGTTAAGCTCGCACAATTTCACCCCGCAAACTGACGTTCACAGGGAAGTGATAACTGCACTCAAAGACTTGTCGTAGGTGCATGTGTCATTCACTTCAAAGGTGGTTTGGGATGATCACTTGCTCCCGACGTTTGCCTACAATAACAACTATCACTCTAGTATTCAGACGACGCCGGCTCGAGGCTCTCTATGGTTGAGATGTAGATCACCCATCAGATGCTTTGAGGTTGGTGAAGTGGCGATGATAGGCCGAACCTCCCCATGAGTAATGGAAAAGGTTCGCTTGATAAGAGACAAGTTGAAACGCTTAGCATCTCCCAAAAGTCCTACGATACGAGGAGGAGAGAGCATGAGTTTGAGGTGGATGACTGCTATGACCAATGATCAGATCATAACATCAGATAAGAACCTCTGAGTGCCCAAAGTCGATCCATGTGGTATACATATCTAACTTCATTCACATAAAAAGCGGAAGACGAATCATAAACATAGCGAAAACGTAAACGTGACATACAGCACAATACATACGGAATCACTAGACATATACATGAGCTGGTACATATGGCTCATCTAAGCTTTATCAGAGCAAGATGGGTTAATGAGAAAACACCCCTAACTAACCCGACTAAGTACCGAAACATAAAATAACCTAAATGTTCAGCAAATGCCCCTAGAACTAGAGTGACCCACCAACAAAGACGACAATAATAATCCCGAGATGATCTAAGGATGAGGCCGAGCTCGAGAACCAAGTCCTATATCATGAAACAATATAGCATAGAAAAGTATGTTGTCGGTGTAAGAAATGTACCAATATGCAAGGTAAGTAAAACAGCATTAGAATATATATAAAACTCATCATCATAAGATTAGGACATCATGCTTCATATCATAAATATCGTAACATGTTAGCGCTCAAGTTGTTTAAAACATTCATAATGCAATCTTACCGGTAATCATTAGAGAAAAGCTTATTTATCATGACTTGAGCCAAAATTAATAATTACAAACATGCATAAATCATGCGGAATGCTGGGACATTCTCTTAACCGCATATACCTGCATTTAGAAAGCACACACATGGCTTCCAACTTAGACCTAGTTGGGAGGGTCTTCGCTTGCCAAGGCGGTAGAACCATGAAAGGTGATCACACATGAAAAGGGGCCAAATGGGCCAGGGGACGGGCCACAAGGGAGGTCCCAACATACTATTTTTGTGGTGCGTAGAATATGAGATCCGGCGTAACTCTAGGCTCCCAACCTACTGCGTTCGATAATACCCCAAAACATATAGAGTGCTCATAGTATAACATGCATGAGTTCATAATAGTTAAACCATGATAATCATAAGCATTCTTGTAAATATGTGAACTAGCGATGAAATACTGTGCCCGTGAGTCGGCCAAAAATAATTCATAAATCATAGGGTTCATGCATACTTGCATATCATACATATCTTGTAAACGATCAAATCATAATGGGTATTTATTAATCCATATTTCAAATCATAAATCATGCTGGGTTTGTAAATATCAAAATGGGTGTGTATAGATCATAAATCGATTCATCATAGACTATGCATAACTAAGCTTAATTGAGTAGAAATCAAAATTAATAATTTAATAAGTAAAATAAATTGTAAAGTCTTATCAAAATCCATAAAATATGGTATAATTCACAAATCATAAAAGCCCATTAGAAAATCATTAGATTCTCACAAAATTGAATTCAAAATCCTATGAGATTTTTTGACAGATTTTTACATTCAAAGGGAATGGCCGATTATAGCTGATTCTTACACTTCCCCGATTGCCCAAGAAGAATTTCTGAAGGGCTAAGGCTTGATCTTCTCTCTAATTCTCTCTAACTTGCATGCATGGGTTTTGAGTAGGTTAGAATGACTTAACCTATCCTAATATACCTTGAAAATAACTAAACCCACGTAGTATAGACCTGTGAGTATAGGAATGACAAGAATACTCCTTAATATTTCGTAGGAATTCAAATCCTTATCAGCTCATGAGGGACCTAACGAGTCGTCACTCTAGTCGTTAGGTACACTATCTATAAGATCACTTAGGCTCATCACGGGACATCACTTGTTGCCATAGGTGACCAATGCACTGTGTCACCACTTGTCACCCTCACTTGCATGGTTTCAAATAAACCCTATCCCGCTGACCACGACCCCTCCGTATGAGTCATGGTGTGTCCGACCACGATTCTGGGTCTATCCACTGCGCACCGCCACATTTTTCCCCTTCTTAATTCTCTTGGCCACGACTAACCTAATGAGTCATGTAGCCTGACCATGACTCGTGATCAAGCCCATAAGGACCCCCTTCCACTACTTCCTTCAACTCAATCCAAAGCCCTTCACCCACTTCGTGGTCCTCCCCCACGGGTCGAAAGGACTCATTCGTGACTGCTAAAAAATTTCAATTTTCCTCGTTGAACCCCAAGTCTCGATCTTTCGAGCTTTTGGGGGTATTATAATATCTCCCCTTGGGAACATTTGTCCTCAATGTTGGAAACAAGTAGAAAACAAGGACATGCAATTATCACACCCCAATACGATCATTTAACCCGAAAATTAACGAATGACTACCTCCGATTCACACATCACATAGATGAACCGATTTCATACTTCATGCATGCACATCCATACACATAAAAGAAACTTTAACACATGATCCGAACATGAATACTAAATAGAGTTATGGGGAAAAATGGATACCTCAAGTCGAAACCGAGCCAGAGGAGAATAAATGTGGGTATCTAGGCTTCATATCCACTTCGGCTTCCCACGCATCTTTCCAACATGTTGATTCCTCCATAACATCTTCTTAACCGAAGCTATTTCCTTGTTCCTTTGCTTACGAACCGACCCATCCAATATTTCCACCGGAACTTCCTCATAGCTAAGGCTATCTTTTACACCAACGCTGTCCACCAGGACTACTAGAGCTTGATCTCCTAAGCATTTCTTCAAAAGCGATACATGAAACAATGTGATGCACGGAAGATAACTCGAGGCAAGTCCAACTCATACGCTACCTACCAACTCTTCATAAATCCTGAAGGACTAACACATAACGAGGACCGAAGCCTTCCTTCTTCTCAAACCGCATGACTCCCCTTCATGGGAGATACCTTCAGAAATACCCAATCGTCCACTCTCAAACTCAACCCCGCCCCTCTCTCTACACCGCATATGACTTTGGACGACCGGAGCAATTTTCGCCCGTCTCTTATCAACTAAACCTTCACCATAGCCTCATGAACCGAATCTAGACCTATCATTGTTGCCTTACCAATCTCAAACAATCCGATGGGCATCTATATTCTGGGTCAGAGAGCCTCTAACAAGGCCATTTGGATACCGGAGTGACAAATTGTTATAGTATGATCATCTTTAACCTGAGTCCATCACACAAGCTCTCAACATGCCTTCGAAGCTTGAATTGTCCGCTTCCGCTTGACCATCCATTTATGGATGAAATGTTGTGCTGAGTTTAACCTCGAGTCCTGCTCTTTTGAGAAGACCGCCAAAACTTAGAGGTAAATTGAGTATCTCGGTTCGAAATGATGTAATAAGTGAACTACATGCAATCAAACAAACTCCCGGATATAAAGCTGGCATAACTCTCCGCCGAACTGCAGTTTTGACCTAGAAAATGTGCAGCCTTGGTCAACTGCCTACCACAACCCAAATAGAATCATAGTGTCGATGAGTACAAGGCAAGCCTATGATGAAATCCATATTAATCTCTTCCCACTTGGATATCCTAAAGTACGCCTCCCAAACCCTTTGATGCTCGACCTTCACTTGTCGAATACGTCGGCACTTGGCCACGAATTTCGCAATATCTCGTGCCATTCAAATCAATATATTTCCCCGAAATCAAGATATCTTGCGGACTCTAGATGGATAGGACTATCTTGATCCATAAGCCTCTATGCAACATCCGATTCCTCAAATCATCGACATCCGAAACACATAGGCGACCCTGGTACCGAAGCACACCATCTCCCTTGGGAGAAGACTCCACCTTGTGAATTGAAATGGCTTCCTCAACTTCTCAAAAATTGGGTCCTCATCTTGTCTAGCTCTTAACATCGCCACCAAGGACAATTCTCGATCCGTTTTGCACAAAAACACCGCCATTGGTCGAGTCGACCAACCTAACTCCCAACCTTGCAAGTCGATGAACATCTTTAACTAGCTCCTTCTTCCCCTCATACACATGGGACACACTCTCCATAGAGAGCCTGGGCCAAGTTTTGGCATCCGCTACCACATTAGCCTTAGCCGATGGTAAAGGACCCTCATATCAGAAGTCCTTGAGTATTTCAACCACCTTCTTGTCGAAAAATGAGATATTTTTGCGTAAATACATATTGTGTTCTTTGGTCCATAAATTATCCACGTGGACCCTATACAAGTAACGTCACCATATCTTCAATGCGAACACCACCGCAACCAATTCAAGATCGTGGGTTCGGTAATTCTTCTCATGGACTTTCAACCGTCTCTAGGCGTATACGTCTTCCTGTGGCATTAATACACACCCGTGTCCCATTCTCTGCCATCACAATATACCACAAACCACGGTACCCTCATGGGGTCAACACCGATGCGGTACTAAGTCGAGTCTTCTACTCTTGGAAGCTCTTCTCACAAGCTTCCAACCACGGAACTTTACCTTTTTCTCGAGTCAACTTGATCAAAGGTTCTACAATATAAGGAGAAACCCTCAACAAACCTCCTGAGCAGTAGCGCTAAAATCCCAAAACTCCGAATATCTCGGAGGATTCAACTGTCTAGGCCAATTCATCACTTCATCGATTTTCCCGAGAATCTACTATGCCCTCGCCCGATACCACATGGCCTAAAAATGCTAATGGAAGTTCAACCAAAACTTGCACTTGCCGAACTTGGCATACAATTGCGATCCTTGAGAGTCCAAGAACTACTCTCAAATGAGCGGCATGCTCCTCCTCACTGAGAGTATATAAGTTTGTCATCAATAAACACAATTACTAACATGTCCATACAGGCTTGAAAACCATGTTCATCGTGTCCATAAAAGCTGCAAGAGCATTCGCAAGTCCAAAAGACATAACTACAAACCTATAATGGCCATACCGCGTCTTGAAGGCTATCTTCGGGATATCAATCTCCCAAACTCGAGATGATGATGGCCTGCATTCGAGATCTATCTTTCGGGAGGTCACCCTGGCACCCCGAAACCGGTCAAACAAATCATCAATACTGAAAGGTTACCTATTCTTAACGGTGACATTGTTCAATTGTAGATAGTCAATGCACATCTTAAGCGAATCATCCTTCTTCCTATCAAATAACACTAGTGCAATCCCATGGAGACTTGCCCTGTCAATGAAACCCTTATCTAATAAAACCTTTTTCGGGTGCCGTGGTGACTACACGCAAGTGCACGTGGTCGAACAAGTAGTAAAAGTGGCTTAATTCAAGCCAAAGTATCGATCCCATTGTGACCGAACTACGGTACTCACTAACTTAAGCGTCAGTGAACTATGTCATTATGAATGCGCATAACGAAATAAATAATGTTTTAAGAGTTCAAGTTTACTAAGTAATAAAGTTAATCTAAGTAAAAATTATAATTTGAGTCTGAACAATAGTAATGAGCAAGCCGAGCTTAAAACGAATATGCAGGAAAGTAATTTATCAATTCATCTAATCTTTTCTTCGGTTGCTAGTAAAAAATTATTGCCTATGGATTGGATCTTTCGACTCCTATCCAATTTAAGAATCATGAACCTTAATCTACATTTCTGTGATACAAGAATTTCATGCTCTAGCCATACATAACCGATTCAATTGACTACTAAGACTTTCGACAGAGCTATTCTCAATGTAAATCTTTTTCAATTTTTACAGCTAAGAAAAGATCATATCCTACCAATTCACATCTTTCCAATTTCTTTCCTTTTCAAAAATCAAAATTGGATTTCTAGATATACATTAACATTGGCCAAACATTAATGCGTGAAAAACAAGAAAAGATAGAACAACCATTGAAGAAGAGATGAAAACCGAAATGATCAACAATTACATTTCACTACAATTATTCTTAACCTTAGCAAGAAGTGAATTAGCCACACATTTGTGTATTAAACATAATCAAATAAGTAGAATTCATACAAACAATTCAGATTAAAGAGAAAGAGAAAGTGAAGAACCCTAATTTTCGTCCTTCCTCAACCGCCCGTAACCCACGTTCTTGCTCAACCAAGTCGTAATGTTTAAAATAAAACCTATGGTGCTATTTATACTCTTTGGAGAATTTTTCTCGTAATAACAAGAAACGTGGCACGTAGTGTATCACCGGAAAGCACTCCTCCGTGCCACGGGGTATCGCGGACCCTCATTGGAAGTCGGCTACCAGAAATGCACTCAATGTGGCACGGAGGTCATCGTGGGAGCCTTGACTCCGTGCTACGGTGCTATCGCACACCTTCACCGGAGCTTGAGGTTCCGTGCAGACTGAACGTGACACGGAGTGCATCATGTGGGAGTATTGCTCTCCATGTCACGGAGGTAACGTGAACTCCTCCACGGAAATTGCTGTACCACTCATCCGAGGCGTAATGCCTCCCGCGATGGCAGCGTGGACACGTCTCCACGCGGAGCCTTACTTTTCCCGCTCTCCTTGTCAACTTCCACTCCTTTGTTTCCAAGTCCATTCACGCTCTTCACCAACATGTATATTAGCTTCCAAATTTTCCTTTACCCGTAAACAACACTAATCATGTTGGTTAGTATAAATTTCACATTTAACTAAGAATCGCATGAGAATGCACAGATAACGATAGATAAACAAGTCAAATGAAGGTATTTGAGTATCACTTGGGCATGCAATTCTGCCCAAGATCATCACTTACGCCACACTTAAAACCTTGTTCGTCCTCGAACAATACTCTCACATCTAATGCAATTGACACCCACGCATAACTACCTTGGCTCGACACCAAGCTACGTCTATACCGATTATTTAATATAGCAAATCATCAAGAAAAACATGCATGGTCTCATCAATACAATGAAGTACACCACATTAAGACCTCCTAAACTCGCACCGACTCGATCTCGGAAAACTCATGCAAATCACATGATCAAGACATCCGACACAAATTTTAATATCTCGTCAAGCATGTACCCTCACAACACAAGAGAATTACCTCATTTTCCATCATATGATTTCCAAATACTACATGTAGGGGGTATATGAATACGATTTCGCTCTCTCTCCCAAAGAATTCACACATGCATCATGTCAGCGAACCATAGGCTTGCATCTAGTGTGTATTACTCTACTAATATAAGGACGCGTGATGTAAGATCACGTAGGACTTAACGGGTTGCAATGTAAGCTAAGGAACTAGTAAATACTGGGCTAACCAATAATAGCAACTAGCTTCCTTAAGCGCATTTCAATACATCCCACCATCATTACTGCATTGTTTCTTCCACCATCCTATCATTCTTGAAATTTTTTCTTTGTTTTTGTTCCCATTTCTTTAAGCACACTCGACTTACTAGCAAAGATTAGTTATACATCTTTATTTTTTTTTATTTCAACAAGTGCACCTTTGACCTTTTCTTCAACTTTCACAACTTCCTCTTTTTCATATCTATTTCACAATTCTCACCTCCTTTACACTGTGGGAAAATTGTTTTTCTTGGAGCGCTTAAGAGTTATGGATCAAATTCACGACTAATGAAAAGAAGGGATTAAGCTCGGGATTTGTACCCTTTCAAAGAAAGAAAAAATAGGCTAAAGGCTCAATGGGGCTAACTAGGATGTACATTTAGGGTAGGTATGATAAGGGAGAAACTTTCGCTTATTCAAAGAAATGCCTACATCCTTTCCTACATCCACATCTCATTTCGTTTAGTACACACAACAGGCATGTTCTAGACACTTCACAATAGCATGGAATAATCGAAACTCACTCACACTCTCATTGCACATGCTCAACTCAAGACATATTCACGTACTCTTCAATCGCCTAATTACAAGAATTCACCATTAAGCCTCGATCACACCGAATCGCACCCTATGGCCTAGGAATCTCAACATGTTTAACACATTTGCATGCTTTTCATACGAATCACACTTGCATCATTATAATCATGTACAACACGTAACAAGAATTCCGAACCATGAAGTAGCGCACGTTTGGGAAACACACAAAGAAAGAAAAGAAAGAAAGAAAACTACTCCTATCGACTACATTTCCCATAAGACGGTCAGCATCCATCCATCATAGGAAAAAGTCGCTATCTACGACCCAGTTCACGGGACTATTCTCGGCAAAAGCACCTTAAACAAAAGCGAGAAACCCAACATAAAAGAAATTCAAAAAAAAAAAAACGATAAATTATTTAAAAAAACTAAAAAAAATAAAAATATTAATTTGAAAAATATTTACACAACAACCAACAACAGCAGCTCAACACAACACACAACAACTCAACATTCATTACAACACCAAATTAATTACAGAACACACAACACAAAGTCACAAGGTCATATTTTGCACAAGCACAACAAACAAAACAAAACATAAAAAAAGTAGCCGGCACCTAAATACTTCCACCCCACACTCCAACCTAACATTGTCCCTAGTGTTCTCACATAATTTCAACATAGCACAAAGGTTGCAGGAACTCCCGATCAATCGAAGTATTCAACTTCTTCATCGGGTGCCGTTTCTTCGTCTCCCATATCATAATCGTCCCTCCATCCTCGGCCTCGACTCAACATCTCGAGTCCTCCCGCGTGTCTCCTCATCGAGCGGTGGACATCATCATCCACGGTTCCACAAACGTGGCCCCACTCACATAGAGCCCGGGCATTCTCGCCGAATGGGTATCCAACTCGACCGGCACGCCTCATCCTCTCGTTGGGCCGGCCTCCCCGCCGATGCGCAACTACAACATCTCGCATCCCGTACACGGGCTATACCGGTCATTCGGGAAAGTACGCCCTCGGCTAGTGTGAGCACCGGCCCATGAGTAGTGTCAGGGCCTTGATTTTAGTGACATCCAAGGCACGCCTGTCAATCCATGGGATGTAACTATGGCCTCTCCTCAATATTTCATGGCCCTCAGAACGTGGGTGGGGTTAAGACCATCGAACCCGCATCTATGCCCCTCTGGATGCTTCTGGGCTCTCTGTTCATGGCGGCGATGACCACGCCCCCATGATGATCTCAGCCCTTCTGGTCAGGGCATGCACTTCAAGCAAATCCTTATCCAAGAGTATTCCACATGCAAAATTCTGTGATCGTGCATGGAACACACAATCTTCAACCAAATCACAGTTTCCTGCCCAGCTCAAGACAGGCAACATGATGGTAGCCCCTCTCTCAGGCTTACCCCACCTGGCTGTCGATCGTGCTCCACATAAGGTGCGTCTTATGTCCGCATAGGTGGAGTGATGTTCAGCTGCCGGAGGACATGAGCCGCTCGTGGTCCCCGCATGTCAGATTGCATTCAAGTGATGGGCTCAGAAGTGACAACCTGCCCCCGATTTTGACGGTGTGACTATGCAAGGTCGGGTTCCAGTTGGCATAGAACCCTGATAAGATGGAGATTGCACTCCCTAGGCTCTTCGAAGATGAAGTTAAGACCAGTGGTGTCAATCCTATGTAAATCTCAAGGGAATTCCTGTGCTGCTGCCTGCTTCTATCTCTCTGCTATCTGCTAAGTATTTGGTTTCTTTATGTTTAGCATACAACTTTTCCTCATCTGTCACCCATCTGGTTCCATATTATCGGCGTTGGCCTCTAGAACCGCTGGTGCTGGCCGAATTGTTGTTCCCCCCGAATTTCGCCGGCGCCCGATGCGATGCGCCTCTTTCCCTTGTCTTGTGCCGCCCGACATTGTTCCCTCAGAATTCAAACATACACCCCAATGTTATGCAAGTAATAATTAGCGAAAACTAAGATTGGGTTTAATTGGATCACCCCACACATAGTCTTAAGCCACAATCCAAACAATTCGACAAGACATTAATGATTTTTCTGCCTAGCATTCAACCGACTTAGTGCATTCATATGTAAATCGATGGAACAATTACTATGTACTACTGCATTTGCAATGAATAAAAATTATCTCCATCGATTCCATTACATCATCATAGCACTTAGCAATTTTTCAACAACCTACGTAATTCTCCACCTCATTCTCCCGAAAATCCCTTTTCTACTTAGCATATTCAACATCAATCACAATATATTTCACTTCTTGGCCCAACATGAACAACCCACTTGTCAACATTTCAAAGAATTTAGTCGTCTTCCTATTCCATCTACAACCCTAGCTACCAATTTCGAAAGAAATTAATAAAACATGCAATCATTGAGTTCATATACTCACAATGATACTATGAACATCATTCAATCGTAACTCAAGTGAATTATAGCTTAATTCTCACTTAGGTCAAGGTTCAATCACCAAACATGTTCAAGAATAGAAAATTTTAGAAAAAATAAGGAAGAATTGAAGAACATACCTTTGATTTGATGAAATCGAAGAAAAACTCAAGAAAATTGATCCCTAGGTCCATGTCATGTTGGGGGAGAAGGGGATTTCGGGTGTCGTGGTCGCGAGGATTTGAAGAAATGGGAAAATGCGTATGATTTAAGCGAAAAGGCTCACGCGGGTTTACCCGGGTGACCCGAGCTGACTCGACACGAAATACCTTCAACGTGTCACGGAGTGCAACGCGGAGCATTGCCTCCGTGACACCTGAGCCATCGCGTTGTGCATTTTGGATTTTATAAAAATCCGAATAGGCCTCAACGTGTCATGGAGGGTAACGTGAGGCCCTCCTCCGTGATTACACGGAGCCATTGCGTTGTGCTAATTATAATGTGCCAATTTTTATTTTCTCACCTCAATTTTTTTCCTTTGCGCTCGTTTCATTTTTCCCCTGCCCACCTTAACATCATTTCACCACAAGAAATTGGTTAGAATTATAGGTTTCAACAAAAAAAAATTATTTTTCTTCTTTTGTTTTTCTTTTTTCAAATAGTTCTACTCTGCCTATTATAACACACATTCACTACAGCCCCATGTAAATATCGATGCACCGTCGCGGCTCGACGTCATTCATGCTCAATCATCTCCTGCAGTGATGGACGCTCTCAAATAACGCCCTCACCTAATGCTTAAGCATCGCTGCTCATTCACCAAAAACGTGGCTTTTCTATCTTCTTGCCACAACTCCACCGCCCATGCGGGGTCATTTTCACCACTTCAAACGGCCTTGACCATTTGGACCGCACTTGCCTCGAAAAGCTTCAAGATTTAATTAAATAGAAACACCTTCTACCCTACCAAAGATCCGATGCACCATATGCCTATCGTTCCACCTCTTCGTTTTCTCCTTGTAGCATTTGGCCCTTTCATAAGCATGCCATCGAAACTCATCATGTTCGCTGAGTTGCATCGCCCTCTTCTCCCTGGCTGCTCCGATCCATGTTCAACTTTCTCACGACCAAAAAGCTCAATGTTCTAGCCCACAGCAGATGACATGCCTTCATAGACCAATATGTACGGAGAAGTCCCAATAGGTGTCTTGTACACAGTTCTATAAGCCCACAACGCATCGTCGAGTTTGCTTGACCAATAAATTCCGTCAGGCATTCACCTGCCTTCGTAGAATCTGCTTTATCTCTCTCTCGTTTTTGACAACTCCACTTGCCCACCAGTTTGGGGATGATACGTTGTTGCTACCTTGTGAGCACCCTATACCACTAGCAAATTCTTGAAACTTGCAATTACAAAATGAGCCCTCCATCACCGGAGCAATGGCCTGGGTAAGTCCCGAACCTCGGTGAAAATATGCTTACAAATTTTGTTACCACCTTGTTGTCATTTCGGGATAAGTTGTTGCCTCGACCCACTTGGATACATAATCAATGACTACCAAGATGTAACGATTACCAAATGACGGTAGGAACAGGCCCATGAAATCTATACCCCATACATCAAAGATCTCCACTTCTAATATCTCGGCTGCAAGGGCATCTCCCCGCTCTTCTACCAATTGTGCTCGTTTTTCGACATCTATCACACATTTTTAAATATGTCATAGAGTCTCTAAATAGTGTAGGCCAAAAGTAAACCTGACTATAGTACCTTGTGCGCTGTCCGCCGCCTCCGTGGTGCCCCTCCATACAATGATGAGTGACAACTCCTAAATACTTCCGCACCGGGCTCTCCTAATACATCTTCTCATCAACAATCTGTCCCTCGCTAAGGCACGTCTCATTCCAAATATAATACCGCAATAATGTCTCAACTTCTTTCTTTGTCGAAGCCGTAGCTCCTGGGTGGATAGACTCCACTTCTACCAAAGCAAATTCACAATGTCTGCATACCAAAGGATTTCAGCTTCCCCTATTGCCAAGAGTCAAGCCATCCGGGAACTCTTCCTTAATGTCGTCACCTCTTCACATGCAAATCGTCTTTCCAATCGCGATAGGTGATCTCGGCCACATGATTCTCGCCCCCTTCTCGGGTCCCGAATCTCTAGGTCAAACTCTTGTAACAACAATATCCATCTATCAGCCCGGGCTTTTGCATCCTTCTTGTGCCAAATGCATACGTAATTGCCGCATGACGTATACACCACTACTTTAGAACCCACCAAGTAGGGACCTGAATTTATCAAACGCGAACATCAATGCTAGCATCTCTTCTCGTGATCGTATAATTGACTTGGGCCGCTGGGCCAAGGTTTTGCTTGCATAATGAATGGAATGAAAATTCTATTCCTCGCCGCCCCAATACAACCTCCTACGTACCACATCGCTTGCATCACACATTAATTCAAACGTTTCTCCCAATCGGGAGGAATGAGAATAGGTTCTTCTACCAGTTTCTGTTTCAACTCCTCGAATGCTTTAACACAATCCTCATCAAACTCGAACTTCACCCTTTTTCTAGCACCGCATACCGGTCCAGAAATTTTAGAGAAGTTCTTGATGAACCGCTCCGTAAAACCCTACATGTCTCCGTGAAAATCATGAACACCCTTCACCGACGTGGTGGTAGCCAATCGGTTTCGATCTTGCACGATCGACTTCAACCCCTTGCACGACACTCCATGGCCAAGGACGATACCCTCCTCGACTAAAATGACATTTCTCCAAGTTGAGTACAAGGTTGAGATCTTCACATCGAGCTAGCACCCTGTCAAGTTTCTACAAACATGTAGCAAATGAATTGCCGAAAAAAGAAAAATCATCCATAAATACCTCGATGAAATATTCCTCCATATCGTGAAAGATCGCTACCATGTGATCTGGGGCATATTTATATGACCAAGTGATACTCAAATGCATCGGTTTTGCCTTGTTTATCCAACAATGTTTGTATATTCTCATTGAAATTGTAGGGAAGTGTGAATTTATACTAACCAACATGATTAGCGTTGTTTTGTAGGAAAACATACTTTTTATGGAGCTAAGATGCATGTCGAGGAATCGGAGACGGACTCGGGAACGAGCAAGGAAGTTGGTGTGGAGAAGCAAGAAATTAAAGGACTCACGATGGAGCCGGACACGCTATCGCGATGCATTCTGTCCGGGAGATATAATTTCAAGAATTTCCAAAGGTCCGGCGATCGAGCCATGGCACGTTGGAATTAATTTCCCGATCTTGACATCTCCAAGAAGGTCCATGATTGCACCGTGGCACGTCGGCATGTCTGTTGCATGCCGTGCCACGTTGGGAGCAATTACTTGGGCGACCAAATTCCAGAGAGCCTGTGTAGCACCGTGTCACGGGAGGCAATTCCGCGATGCACTCCGTGACACGCTGCTTGTTATTCCGGGGAAAAATTCTCCCTAGTATAAATAGAACACTTAGGTTCATTTTAATTATTCTGACTTGGTGGAGCAAGAACGTGGTTACGTGCGCTGAGTAGGACGAAAATTCTTAGGGTTTTCTATCCCTTTCTTTCTTTTCTTTCAATTGTTTGCATGTTTTTTACATTCATTTAACGATGTTCAATCCACAAATGAGTGGCTAATCCCTTTCGGGGCCGAGGTTATAAACCATTGTATTGAAATGTAGTTGTTGATTATCTGGGTTGTTTCATCTTTCTTCTATGGTTGTTCTATTTAATTCTTGTTCTTACTGCATTAATATCTTGCCAATGTTAATGTAAACCAAAAAGTCCGGCTTCACCCGAGCGGGCAAGAACCGGAAAGTTGTGAATTGGATAGATACGATATTTTCTTAGTTTGGAAAAATTTGAGAATTGATTTACCTTCACGATAGAAATATACCCGAAAGTCGTATTAGTCAAGTGTGGAATCGGTTTTGTATGGCTTGAACATGAAATTTCTTTCTCTTATCACAGAAATGTAGGTGGAAGGATTATGATTCTTAAGTTGTGGTTAAATACGAGAGTTTTAACTAATAGGCATGTAAGTTCCTACTAGCAACCGAGAAAAGATAAAACCATGTAATCGATAATTAATTTCTTTCATGTTCGTTTTAGCCTCAAAGATGCTCACATTCATAGTTCAGACTCACTTATATAATTATTCTACTTTAGTATAAAATATAGTTTACAAAATATACAAACTTTTCTTTACACTGTCTTCATTATTAGAGTTGATTTGTGTACCAACACTCTAGAAGGTTTTTTACCCCCGTAGTCTCAGCCCCCGTAGGTTCGACATTCCTAGTTTCTAAAAAGGGCCACTATATTACTTGTACAACTCCGTACACTTAGGGCTCACCTGTTTTTGGCGCCGCTGTCGTGGGATTGGCAATTGGTGAAATTTTAATTTTTTCTTAAAAGTGTTAGTTTTCTATTTCGTATTTTAATTGTTGACAACTTGGTCTTAGCCTTCAGATAACAGACTCGTTGAACTAATCGGCAAGAGACAAAGATTTGGTGGATCCATCCTTAGATCCGG
The DNA here is from genome assembly GCA_018107945.1 of Datura stramonium. NCBI lineage: Eukaryota > Viridiplantae > Streptophyta > Magnoliopsida > Solanales > Solanaceae > Datura > Datura stramonium. Next base: position 138,273 of record JACEIK010003942.1, read on the forward strand.
AAAGCCACAATTCCATCGCCAACGGAGAGAAGCTCAGAAAGAAAACTGCACTTGCTCAGACAAACAATCATGGAGCAACTACGTAATCCACCACTCTGTGCGCGTATTAGTGCTCCGAGGAAATGGCAAATAGGCTTTCTTCTGCCGCGATGTGGCAATCCCACATAGTAATGTCACATCTAGCCTTCGCAAACTTGGAGCCAGGAGGGAGGTCTGAAACAGAACATGGTGCAATTGCTGCACACAAGCGGGAAGTTCACAGGTCTCCCTCACGAGGATCCACAACAACATCTTCAAACCTTTTTGGAGATAAGTGACACTTACATTCCTAATCGAGTGTCAAATGTGTACTATGTCGCTTACACTGTTTCCCATTGATTTCTTTGGGAGAAGCCAAAAGGTGGTTGAAAGCCGAGCCACCGAACTCTATAACCACATGGGATGATCTTGCAAAGAAGTTCTTGATCCGGTTCTTTCCCTTTCGGTAAAATGGGCCAAAGACTTGTAGTCACCTAAGTTTCAACAAAGAGAAGGGAGAGAATCGCATCAAGCTTGGGAGAGATTCAAATCGGCCAAGCAGTGACTGCCCTCATCACCATCAATCCAATGATGTGCTGGTGCACACTTTTATAGAGTGTTTGGAACCCCACACAAAAATCTTGCCGGATTCGGCAAACTGGGAAACAAGCATTAGAAAAGACTTATTAGGAGCTTTATTCTTTGCTTAATCGTATTTCGCAGGTAATCCTGAGTGGAATGCGTACTCTTCAAGGGGAGGAGCAAGGAAAGCAAACTGGAGTCTTGGAAGTGGATGTGGGTTTGTTGTTATCGCTGTACGTATAGCCGCCAGAGAATCAACTAAACACCCACTGCGGCAACATGAGCTTGAGTCCCGCCTCAAGCCCTAGTAAATGTAGGCAACAGATTTGGTGTGAAGTGTGCGGAAGCAACGAACACTCACCGAGTGTTGTGGAGCAACCGCATTCTGGTGAACTTTGTTGGTAATGCACAAAGGAACAATCACCAACAATATGGGAACAAACTACAATTTAACTCTGAGAAATCACCCGAATTTCTCTTGGGGTAGCAACAACCACACGTGACGTAGCGCGAGTCGGGCATGCAGGAATCAAGGAGGGCCAGCGTAACTATCGGCCTACGTATAGAACAATAATACCTCCTCCACCATCACCCAAAGATTGAGGAGATGTTCAAGACATTGATACAACTGCTCAATTATGTGCCGAATTATGCTAAATTGGCAAAACAGGTCAAGAATAACCGTTAGCTACCAAGGCACCGGGAGTACGCTTGGGCATGCCGGGAGCCCGTAACACTGTGCCTAGAGGAGGACTCTGTCACTGACACGTACCCCAACCCTGCTGTGTAAATGCGAAGACCACGCAGGAGTGGTTTGCGCAAATTTCGAAGGAGGTGGAACCGTGAAAGACCACCTCAACACGGGGAGCAAAGCATAAAATGAGAGGGAGCAGTAATGATGAGAGGGGGGAAGAACAAGGATGCCGAACTGTAAAGATCTCCACCCCCTCGCTCCTCAACGCACATTAAAGAAACACAAGGAGGAGGCGTGTTTCAAAAAGTTCATGGAGGTGCTTTAACAGGTACACATTAACTTACCTTTATTGATGTTTTGGTGTGAGGCCTAAGTACGCAAAGTACATAAAGCTACATCGTGGGCCAACAAAAGCGGTGCTTACCGAATATGCCACGGTGGCTCTTGGCGCAGGGAGTGCACTTCCCCGGATAAAAACCGATTGCCTAAAGCAAAGCTCAAAAGACCCCGAGTTTCACAATTCAAATAACACCGGGCAAAGTATCCGAGTCACGGATTATGTAGATTTGGGAGCGGCATAACTTGATGCCGAATTCTGGGTATTCACAGTTGGGGCTAGGGAGTCCTGGGACTACTGACAGCAGATCTTGCGCCGCTGATCGTTCCTTGGAAAGACCGTATGGTATTGTGGAGGACGTGCTGGTGCAAGTCGGCTCCTAATCTTCCCAGATTTTGTTGTGCTGACTTGAGCGACGCCGAAGTCCCATTTATTTTGGGACGCTTGGCATCGAAAGGCATAGATGTAGCCGGCAGTGGCTGCCTAACTATGCGAGCACATGAAAAGGTGGGTGTTCGATGTGTACAAGGCCACCAAGCCTGGCCGTGTACGAGGAACTCGGTGATCTACGTGCTTGAGCAAGCTGATGTTGCTCAGTGGGTTTGAGTCTCGAGAATTAATGGGAAAACCCCGAAAAGGGTGTTGGACGAGGCGAGGACGCTGTCATGGTGAAAATGTCCGCCACCCTAGGCTAACAGCTTAAACACGTCGAGCCGAGACGGTAAACCAGGCGCTGCGTAATGGGAGGCAACCCATGAATTATTGTTTTTATTATTGTACGATAAAAAGAAAAAAAGAGAGAGAGAAAAAGAAAGAAAGACAAAAATATATATATATATATATATAATTCTTGTTATTGAATGTTTTCTTGTTGTTGTGTTGTGTTTTAAACCTTGGAATTCTAACCGATTTCTTGTTGTAAGATATAATTTCAGGTTGATCGGAGAAGAAATGCAAAGGAGTGCAAAGGAGAAAACGAGTAAGAAAAAAATTTTAAAGGCAAAAACAAGCAGCTCGCACGTATGGCTCCGTGTCACGGGAGGAGGGCCTCCGTGTTACCCTCCGTGACACGTTGGAAGGCAAAATCTTGAATTTTACAAATTCCAGAATTCCTGCAAGGAGTGTTTCCGTGTCACGGAGGTGATGCCCGCAGACAATTCTCCGTGACACGTTGAAGTGTTATTCAAGCCGGGTCACACCGGGTCACCTGCACCCGCGCGAAAATTCCACTTTTTAACCCCAATTCTCATTTTCTCTCATTTTTTTTCATCCCTTAGTGATAAACCTCCTGTACTCTCTCTCAACGTGTCACGCCTCTAGCCGCATAATTTCATCAAGTTTTCTTCCGCTCTTCAATCTAAAGGTATGTTCATCAACTTTAACTCAATTTTAGTTGAATTTGTTTCAATTTGGAGCATGAGGTATGAGTAAACCTTAGTTTGTGGGGTAGAAATTGAACTTAAATTCATGCAAGTATTGTTAATTTAGGTTCGTAATATTATCCTTGTAATGGTATGAATCGATAAAAACATGTGCTTGATCGAATTTGTGAAAATTGTAGCTAGGGTTTGGAATTGAACATGAAAATGGAGAAGCTTGTAAATTGTGACTTTTGTGTTGTGTATATGTTGGGTGAAATGAGTTGTTGTGTTATCTATATAATATAAGAAACCGACGGATTTTTAAGTGAGTGGAATTGTAGTATACAAGAAACGGTAGATGGCATAGGTTTGTATAGTTAAATAGTTGTTGTTTTTCATTTTTTTCATTGCCAAGTGCTATGTACAAAATTGTGAGCGATGGTAATATTGTGGTAGTTGTGCGAAGTCTGAGTAGTACGCTTGCGTTATACCGTCGTATTCTGGGAATGCACAAGGCAATATTGTTGCGGTTTTAGTTGTTTTAGTTTTCTTGTTTTTGTAAAGTAGAAATAAATATGTTCTTGCCGAAATACCGAAATTGTGGTCAAGACTGCGTGGGGTAGCCGAGCTCAACCCAACCTTAGTCGAAGTTAATTTTAAATTGACTGACACTGGGACTCGCTCCGCCTTTACAGAACAATGGCAAAAGTTGTGCAAGACAGTGGAAAGGGCGCATCTACATCAGTGCCTAAGAAAGCGGCTAAGACCGGGAAAAGAAGTCCCAGCAGCACCAGTTGTTCCGCGCGGGCCAGCCACCAATACGGAACCGCATGGGTGACAGAGGAAGGGAAGAAGTGGTACACGAAGCATAAGGAGAACAAATACTTCCCGGAGGAGCATATTGCAAGGGACCCATTGCACAGGTTCCCCCGCATGGTACAACGGAGCTGACACCGCTGGCTGCGCTTCATTTGTGACGAGCTCAAGGAGTGCAATCTGCACTTGATTCGGGAGTTCTATGCAAATTGGAACCCGACGCTCCGTAGTCACTCCATCAAGATAAGGGGCCAGATTGTCACACTTGAGCCTCACCACCTTAATGCCATACTGGGGCGCAAACATCACGCCCACGTACTCCGGTAGCTGAATATCACTCCACCTTATGCGGATATCGCACGCACATTATGTGGAGCTCCTGGCCGACGGCACGTCGGGAGCGTGCATAAGGAGAGGGGCTACCATCGACATTGCCCTACTCACAGATGAACAGTGGGAAGCCAGATCTCGTTTAAAAATTGTTTGCTCCTCGTTGATTTCCGGGGTGTACATGACGGATGTGACCCGGGATCGCATATGTCCGGTGTATGCCCCGAAGGGCTGGAGATAAATGTAGGGGCGGTGATCATATCGCTTTCATGAAGAGAGCCCGACAGACCAAGGGCACAGTACGGTTTGGCGGGTTGCTGACCACGTTCCCTGGCGTGGCCCGGGAGGTGTAGGAAGAGGCCCTTAGATTATATCCCACAGATGGAGAGGCGTGCCATAGATGTCACAAAGACTAAGGCACCTCGACACCACTCACGGGCGCTCACACTAGCCGAGCGACATGCTCGGGATGACGTATATGGCCCGCATGTTAGGGATGCAGAGATGTTCAGCCTACGCATAGGCGGGAGACCTAAGACGAGGATGAGTCAAGTGCTGACTTAGATTACCCCTTTGCGGAAATGCCAGGGCACTATATCGGGATGGGCTCAGCTTTTGTGGAGCCCGTGGATGACAATGTCCCCATCGACGAGAAGACACGTCGCGAGGATTCCGATATTGAGTCTGAGGAGGACGACGGGGAGATCTGCATACGGGAGACGCAGGCAAGAAAGACTCGATGAAGAAGTGGAATATTTTCTATTGATCGTGAGTTTCACCACCCACCTTTCTGTTTTGTGATTGTATGAACACCGGGATGTTTGATTTTAAGTGTGGGGTGGGGAGTAGTTAGGTGGTGCCGATTTTTGTCTTTGCTTTTGTACATAATTGCATGTTCTCGTCGCTGCGTTTGAAAATATTGTGACCTTGTTTTTGTGTGTATGTTTTGTATTGTAAATACTTTTTTTGTGAAGTCGATGTGCCGTTGAATGTTGTTAGCCGTTGTGTAAATAGTTTTTGTCAAAATGATCAAATTTTAGAAATTTTTTTCCGTTAACTATTTTTATTGTTGGGCTTTCTGAGTTTGTTTTCGGTTCTTTTGCCGAGAAGAGTCCCATTGAACCGAAGTCGTAAATAGTGACCGTTCTCTATGATGGATGGATGACGACCGTCTTAAGGGAAATGTGAATGATAGGAGTAGTTTATTTTTAAATTTTTGGTGTGTTGGTTGTATCCTATGCATGTTTTTACTCTATGGCTACGAAATCCTGGGTTGCGTGCTGTAGCCATAATGTTTATACTGCAAAGATGATTCGTTTGAAAGCATGCGCAGATTTTTGTACATATGTGAGACACTTAGGCCATAGAATTCGATTCGGTGTGATTGAGGCTTAATTTTGAATTCTTGTAATTAATGATTAAAGAGTCTCGTGAATATGTCTGAGTTGAGCATGTGTACGAGGTATAGTGAGGTTTGGTTATTCCATGCTATTGTGAAGTGTCTAGAACTTGCCTGTTGTGTGTACGAAACGAAATGAAGGAAGTGTAGTGTAGGAAAGGATTTAGGCGTTTTTCTTGTTGAGCCTAAAGTTTTTTCCTTGTCATACCCACCTTGAACGTCAAATCCTTAGTTAGCCCATCGAGCCTTTAGCCTATATTTTTTTCTTTTGTCGAAAGGGGCGTAAACCAAGTTTAACCCTTTTCTTTTCATTGTCCGTAAACCTAACTGAAGCTCTTAAGCGCTCAAGAAAATATGTAATTTTTTCCCACAAGCAAAGGAGTGAAATGATGAAAAGAAAAATAAAGAGAGGAAAAAGTATTGATGAAAGAAAGAAAAGAGTCAAAGGTGCACTTGCCAGACTTAAAGGAAATAAAGTTGTAAAACTTATCTTTGTCTAGTCTGGTGTGTTTAAAGAAGTGGGGGGAAAAAATAAAGAAAGACTTCAAGAAGGGGAGGGAGGAAGGAAGAAATTATGTCCGTAATGTGATGGGATGTATTGAAAAGCGCTTAAGGATGCTAGTTGCTATTATTGGTTAGCCCAAGATACTAGTTCCGTAGCTTCTACATTACAACCTCTTTAAGTCCTACGTGATCTTACATCACGCGTCCTTATATTAGTGGAGTAATACACTAGAGGCAAGCCTATGGGTCATGCCGATGCATGTGAATTCTTTGGGAGAGTGAGTGAAATTGTGTGTGTACATGCCCCCGCATGAAATGCTTTATCATGTGATTTAAAAGAGGGGACATTTCTCTTGTGATGCGAGGGCGCATGCTTGACGAAAGAATGAAATTCGTGTCGGATATCTTGGTCAGCTAATTTTGGTATGAGTTTGCCAATATCGAGAGTCGATTCTTGAGTCTAGAGGTCTTGATTTGTTAAATGTCATTGTAATGATGACACTATGCATGTTTTCTTGATGATTTGTTATGAAAATAATCTCCAGATAACTGTTGCTCGGATTGTCGAGCCAAAGTAGCCATGATGGGATGTCAATTTCATGAGGTATAGGAGTATTGTTCGAGGACGAACAAGATTTTAAGTGTGGGTAGTGATCCGGGGGCATATTTATATGCCCAAGTGATACTAAATGCATCATTTTTGCCTTGTTTTTCCAACAATGTTTGTATATTCTCATTGAAATTGTAGGGAAGTGTGAATTTATACTAACCAACATGATTAGCGTTGTTTTGTAGGAAAACATACTTTTTATGGAGCTAAGATGCATGTTGGGAGTGAATTCTAAGATGGACCTTGAACGAGCAAGGAAGAAGCAAGTGGAGAAGCAAGAAATTAAAGGGTTTCGCGATGGAGCCGTGACACGCCGCCATCGCGGATGCATTCCGTCCGGGAGATATAATTTCTCAAGAATTCTGCAGAAGTTCCGCGGTCGGTGCCGTGCACGTTGGAATTAATTTCCCGCATCTTGACATTCCAAAGAAGGTCCGGCGATTGCACCGTGGCACGCCGGGCATGCTCGCAAGCTGTATGCCGTGCCACGTTGGGAGTAATTACCCGGGCGACCAAATTCCAGAGTCTTCCTCATATAGCTTAGCACCGTGTCACAGCGGCAGTGCTCCGCGATGCACTCCGTGACACGTTGCTTGTTATTCCGGAAAAATTCTCCCTAGTATAAATAGAACACTTAGGTTCATTTTTGTTATTTCGACTTGGTGGAGCAAGAACGTGGGTTACAGGCGGGGCTGAGAGGACGAAAATTCTTAGGTTTTCATCTTTCTTCTTTCTTTTCAATTGTTTGCATGATTTATATTCATTTAACAATGTTCAATCCACAAATGAGTGGCTAAATCCCTTCTTTGCCGAGGTTATAAACGATTGTATTGAAATGTAGTTGCTGATTATCTGGGTTGTTTCATCTTTTCTTCTATGGTTGTTCTATTTAATTCTTGTTCTTACTGCATTAATATCTTGCCAATGTTAATGTAAACTAAAGTCCGGCTTCACCCGGGAAAGTGTGAAACCGGAAAGTTGTGAATTGATAGATATGATCTTTTCTAAGTTTGGGAAAATTGAGAATTGATTTACCTTCAGGATAGAAATATAATCAAAGTCGTGCATTAGTCAAGTGTGGAATCGGTTTTGTATGGCTTGAACATGAAATTCTTCTTATCACAGAAATGTAGGTGGAAGGTTTATGATTCTTAAGTTGGGTTAAATACTTAATCCATAGGCATAAGTTCCGACTAGCAACCTGAGAAAAGATAAACCATGTAGATCGATAATTAATTTCTTTACATGTCTGTTTTAGCCTCAGCATGCTCACATTCATAGTTCAGACTCACTCATATAATTATTCTACTTTAGTATAAAATATAGTTTACAAAAATATAAAAATCTTTTTCTTACACCGTTGTCTTCATTATTAGAGTTACGAAAATTAACACTCGAGAAGGTTTTACCTCGTAGGCCCGGCTCCCGTAGGTTCGACATTCTGCCAGCTTCTCTAAAAGGGTAACTATATTACTTGTACAACCCCGTACACTTGCGGCTCATCACCATGCATCTTCTTGAATTATGCGGGTGCATTGCATAGACCAAATGGCATCCGCTCGAAAGCATATGTCCTATAAGGACATGTAAAAGTAGTCTTCCCTGGTCCTCCGGTGGTTTGGCTATTTGGTTATAGCTGCATTATCAATCAAGGAAAAATAATATTCTTGACCTGCCAACCTGTCTAATATCTGATCAATAAATGGGATAGGATAAGATCTTCTCATGGCCTCATTGAGCTTTCAAGTCCATGCAAATTCGCCACTCGTGACCGTGCGTGTGGAATAAGCTCACTTCTTCTCGTTGGTGACCACGCCCTCCCTCCTTTCTTTGGGATACACTAAACGGGACTCGACCCATTCACCGTTCTGAAATGGATAGACCACACCTGCATCAAACCACTTGATCACCCTTCCTAATACATCCTTCATCACCGGATTCAACCTCCGCGATGTTGGAATGTTTGCTTTGCTCCTTCTTCCATAAAAATCCCATGTGTGCAAAAGTTTGATTGATTCCCTAATGTTCCATATTTGCCACCCCATTGCTTTCCTCCTTGAGAACCAACAATGCATCTCCTTACCTATGCCTTCTCGCTGGCCATGGAGAGCATGACTAGCAAGGTGTCATCTTCCCCAAAAATACATACTTCGGATGTGTGGAGGCAAAATCTTCAAGTCCAATTTTGGTGCTTCATCAATGCATGGTTTTGGCAATGGTTCCGTGGACCTCATCAATGGCTGAAAGTCTGCTTCCCGGGAAACCATTTTGGTTCGTTCAACATCCGCACCATCTCATATGAGCCCTATCTCCGAAATGATCGAGCCCATCAACGCCCATCCAAAGGATCCTAAGAATCAACAACTGACGAATTGCTTCCCCTAGTTTAGCACATTGATTAAGCCGATAGCTCTCATAAATGGCCGGAAGCTTCATGGCCTTATACACATCAAACACCTCCACTTTATCATGCGTCGCATGTTAGCGCCCCGCAGCTACATCAATCAACGGGTCGCCCGTTTCCAAGAAAGGACGTTCCAAAATTAATTGGACTTCCGCATCCAGCTCAAAATCCAAAATAATAATAAAATCTATCGGGAAAATGAGGGAGCCCACTTGCACTAGCACATCCTCCACAATACCATCTGGTCTGGCCAAAGAACGGTCTGCTAGCTGCAAGATCATTGTAGTTGGTCTAGGACTTCCCAGCCCCAACTTCTTGAACACCGATGTCGGGATCAAGTTTATGCTCGCTCCCAAATCACATAGTCCACGAGCTTGGATACTTTGCCCGATTGTGATTTGAATGGTAAAGCTCCCAGGGTCCTTCAGCTTTGTTGACAACCTATTCTGTATCTGGGAAGTGCACTTCTCATAAGCGCCACCGTAGCATACTCCGTCAATCTGCTTTTGCTTGCTACGATGTCCTTGATATACTTTGCATATTTCGGCACTCCCTACAAAACATCAACCAAAGGTAAATTAATGTGTACCTGTTTCAGCACCTCCATGAA